>WAAD01025782.1:75045-94611 GCA_013389945.1 Fregata magnificens | reverse complement strand
TTAGATAGGCGTGGTGTGTTAACTTTCATGTATAAATGTCAAGAATGAACTCCAGTGGGTATGCACGTTAGGTGGAATGATCCCCCGTGCATCCAGCGCTGTAATAAAGAATGCCTGCTTTCTAAAACTCCAAAACGAGTCTTAGAGAGTTTTTCTCTGACCGGCTTTGCGGTTATCATCACAGTCTTCCTTTTTGCACCTACTGTATCATTTTCTTATCTGTTTGTAATGATGCCTGAGTGTACTCTTTCCTTTAACTATAGCTTTTGACAAGATGGTTTGTTTTCCTCAATAAACGATGACTGACAAGAACTCCACTTTCCATTTCCCATCACTTATACAGTGAACAGCGTTTAATGAATCAAAATTCTACCTTACTGACTAAAATAACATGCCATTTAAAAAAATTTTAAAAGCTTTACTAAACTGTGGCAAATAAAGCTTATATCAAGTAACAATAAAAGCCGTGGTAACCTTTACTAATTTCAGAAGTAAAGCTATCATCTTGTACAAATGACAAATATTTAGCAACATGGAGAAAAATGCAGAGCAAAATCCAGGAACTACTGCAGACTTCAACAACTTTTCTTCACTCAGCAGAGTAAACTCCATTTAACTAGCTCTCAGTAATTAAATAGCACAACACAAAGAAGAAAACTTAATTCAGAAAATACAAGTATAGTTTCCCTTCTACAAAAAGGCAGAAAAAAGAAGGGTCACAAAGGATTCAACACAAAATTATTAAGTTCATAGATTAATTTTTAAGACTAGAAAAGAACCTAAACAAGGAAGAATAGTAACTGGCATGTTTATAAAATACCCACCAGCAGTACACTGAAAAATAGTAAATTATTTTTAGGAATCCATCCAGATGTGAAAGTAAAAAAAAGTCCTTAAAAAAGCAGTATCCTTGTTTTTCAAATGGCAAAAGAGTTACTAGCTATAATTAATATGAACACTTCAAAACCAAAACAAAACCTGATGTCGTTGTAAAGACCTTTTTCGTTCAGTAAATATTTAGCTGTCAAAAGACAAAAGCACTCTACTAGATCCTACTCATCAATGCTAATTTTAATAAAACTGCAGAAAGATGAAAGAATATGCTTCTACTCTTGAGAGGTTAACAAACTCCAACTGTTTAAATTGTGCAAGACCAAGAGATTCAGGTAATCAAGTAGGGTGAACCACAAAAATATCATAACCATGGAAAGGCAAGAACACAACTTGAGAACTAAAGATTATTCTGTGAAGGTGTTGCCAGCTGTTTTTCTTTAACCTGAAATTATGGTAGAAATCATGCCAGTACAAAAAAATATAGCTTCAGTAGCTTATAGGACTCAGGATATAATCAATTTAGTTATAAGGGGAAAAAGATAATAGTCCAGTCCGCCAAAAATATTTGTAAAATAAGTATCACTTATGTTGCAGCATCTTATATGGGAGAAAATAAAAAGTAGTAGCAATAATGGAACAATTTAGTATAGACAAGCAAAGGGAAAAAAAAGTTAAAATCCATCATGGTTTTATAACCTCCCATGTTGTTTTGAATAGTTCTTAAATGAAACACATTTTTGCATATAAAAACACCATTTGGTTTCAAAGATACAAGTACTGCTACAGTGAGGTTTTGAAAGGATGCCCTTTCATGCTTATTTTTATGTTATCTGCAAGTTCCTTGATAGTCTTACCCTACAGTCTTACTCAGTGGCTTTAATACTGCCTTTCAAAATGTTATTCATTGGTACTTTCTGTCTGTGTATCACCACTGCATGTGCAGGATGGACATGCAGTGATAAAATACTATAAGCAAAAGGAATTCATCCTGCACACTTAGACCCTTCTTGCTCACTAATGTGTCATGAGGGATTTATTAAAGTAATCCAAACTCTGGATACTTCTAATCACCCTTAAAAAAACCCAACTGGCAACAAGGACATTTCCTTTTTCTCCACTGAAGTATGTAATTTCATCTTCTTCAGAAAGCATCTACTAATGTCCACTGATGGAAGGATGTCATCCTGAGTTACGAACAGTCACTCTACCCATTTCAAAACCAGTTGCATTGCAGCCCTGAAAAGCCATGGAAGGAGCATTATATTATTAGAAAAGGTGATTGCTTGCATTTGTCAGCAGTCTTACACATTAAGATCCAGAGGTCTAGCAAATGAAAGCTATTACAAGTAATTGAACTGAAATGAAAGGGTCTCTTTGCAGAAGGATTACCCACAAAGCACTTCATAAGATTAGGGTCTGACACTTACTCTGTCAATATTTTCAGTAGAAAACATGCAAAATAAGAAAAAAATATATATTTAGTGCTTATCTCAATGATAGAAAAATGGAGAAACATTGACCTGATATATATTATATTCACTGACAAATCAGTCGTCCTTGTATAAAAAGTCACAAGGTAAAGTATTGTTTTCTGAAATCAATGACAGTGCTCCCAATGAGTTCAGAAGGCCTGGCACTTCATCAGCTTCATAGGCATGTGTAAGTACAGGGGCTAAAGGGTGGCTGTGACTTTTACTTCTCAATTTCCCCCCTTTTGGAAACTGCACCCATTGTATACTAATTTTTGCTAATACACTTGTAAAAAAATCCTGTCTATTTTGGAGACTAAAATTCAATTTTGGAATTGGTTACTGGTTTTTTTCAATGATCCATTTATAATTCCAGTTCTTTTAAGCAATATGAATATTTGAACATATAAAAGAAGAAAGCTTTTTATCCTTTGCAGCAGACATTCCAACTTGTTATCCAAGATCTCTTGAAATTCTGTTGTCATAGGTTGCAAATTTGAAAAAAGTTTCACAAGCATTCCCAATGCCATTTTATTGGATTTTTATTTAATAGATGGCATGTATTACAGTATATTGCACAAAGCTAAAAAAAACCCTTACAAAATGCTTTTGAAATGCACAGAAGTTACAAACTAAGATTTCTTGATTTCTAACCCAGGACTCATCTTTGCATTGCTTTTTACATTGCAAGACCAATAACTGGAGAACATGTAAATGGGAATATGTGAAAACACAGGGCAACATATGCAATGAAATGAGAAAAATGATAGAATTTTCATATAAACTTATACATTATCAAATATCTTTTGCCGACACACTGATAATCTTGTCTCTAAATCCTTTTAGGCCACTTCCTATTAACTCTTGGTAAGCATTTATCAGACACAGTCCATTGCAGTTAATTCCTGCTATTGATCTTCCCTGCTGTGTTTTTAATCTTTTGCAATGCATTAAATTCCTTTTATCTGTACATGTACAAGACCCCTTTCAATTAGTTTAGTTACTACTATTGCAATAGCATGTCTGATATCGATGTGAAATGTGCAGTGGTCAAAGAAAGCATTGTCAATATACAGGATACATTTGTATGACTGAGCCTGCTCCCATTTCCAGTGATTTCAGTAGGAGAATCCTTACTGCTTTATTTCTCACTATTGTCTACATAACATTTTGATGTTTTAAATTCAAATCAATTGTCAAAACACATACCTTGTTATCTGCTGCCTACAGAGTCTGGACTTTTCCTCTTTTTTTTCTGTTGTTAGGAAGAATATATGGATTTTGCAATACCAACTTAGACATGTAAAGGGCTCGACAGAAAAAATAATGCAGTTCTCAAGCTAAGCACTCCATTTAGTGGAGTGGAGCTTTTCAGCTTTAAAGGTGACATGGGTAATAGTTGCAAAATCAACTGGGCTCTTCGTATTCACCTATTATCACCAGATCAAAACAATACTATTTAAACTGAGACTGCAAACAAATACCCTCTCTTTGCTTTTCCTGTCCTAGTTTCTAACAAATCCCAACAGAAGCAAGGTCCTTTATGTTAGCAAGAAGAAAGAAGTCTCTTCCATTCAGGAAGGGTTCTGAATAGCCAAGAGTGTGACCAGTGGGAAATGACAGGCTTCAGTACAACACACACACTTATCAGAATCTTGCAAAATAAGCTTTCTGAATATAGTTCAGTGTTTTAAGTATCCTGATAAAGCACCAGTGCACTTTGGTATGCAATGCAGTTCAACTCCATTGTTTATATATGTATGTCATCATTCAAAGAAAAGGAATTTTTATATTTATAGGAGAAAATATACCTGAGTACTTTCTATGTGTTATATTTTCATATAGAATGTATTTTTCATTCTTACAGAAGACAATGAAGTTTAGTTTCGATCAGCAGGTAACTAAAACAAATATTTCAGTTTTTTGATGGTTTCTTTATTGTGCCTTAATAATTTCTTTGTAATTTTATGTGTCCATTCAAAATTGACCTTGCCTAGGTATGTACATTTTTAAAGGATATCTCCCAGTTTCAGAAACCCCTATTCAAACATTGGCTTATCAAGCTCTAAATTTCTTTCCTTTTTATCAAGAAAGCTCAGCCCTGTTTCCTACATAGGACAGCCTAAAGATTGAATATTGATCTGTTCAATATTTTCTAGGATATTCTGTAGAACCAGAAAATTCATACTGCATCTAGTTCTTACCTTTGATTTTCCTTTTTTTTTTTTCCCCATAAAATTAATTTACCAGAGTCAGGTAACGCCTGAAATATATGGCTGTTTTCTTTACACTATAATAGCTGTTCATGATCTACTTGGTTTTCCCCAGTGTTATTTCATGTACTGCAGCACCCCCTCAGATGGTCTATTATTCACATCTTTTCTAGTGCCTAAGGAAAGAAAAGAGAAAAAAAAGTATTTGCTGGATCACCAGGATGGTCTGGCTGCAATTTTCAATTTGCTAACACAAGCACTCAGCTGCATCCTGCCGAATACTGTCAGCCAAGGAATCTGCCATCAGTTTAGGGTATCACAGAATCACAGAATCACAGAATCACAGAATGGCTGGGGTTGGAAGGGACCTCTGAAGATCATCTTGTCCAACCCCCCTGCTTGAGCAGGTTCACCTAGAACAGGGTACACAGGACTGCATTCAGGTGGGTTCTGAATATTTCCAGAGGAGACTCCACAACCTCTCTGGGGAGCCTGTTCCAGTGCTCTGTCACCCTCACACTAAAGAAGTTTTTTCTCATGTTCAGCTGGAACTTCTTGTGTTCCAATTTGTGCCCATTGCCCCTTGTCCTGTCATTGGGCACCACTGAAAAGAGTCTGGCCCCATCCTCTTGACATCCACCCTTCAGATATTTGTAAGCAGTAACAAGGTCCCCCCTCAGTCTTCTCTTCTCCAGGCTGAACAAACCCAGGTCTTTCAGCCATTCCTCATAAGTCCCCTGATCATCTTTGTGGCTCTCCGCTGGACTCTCTCCATCAGTTCCCTGTCCTTCTTGAACTGGGGAGCCCAGAACTAGACACAGTACTCCAGATGTGGCCTCACCAGGGCCAAGTAGAGAGGGAGGATAACCTCCCTTGACCTGCTGGCCACACTCCTTTTGATGCACACCAGGATCCCGTTGGCCGCCTTGGCCACAAGGGCACAGTGCTGGCTCATGACCAGCCTGCTGTCCACCAGCACTCCCAGGTCCTTCTCAGCAGAGCTACTTTCCAGCAGGTCAACCCCCAACCTATACCGGTGCGTGGGGTTGTTCCTCCCCAGGTGCAGGACCTTACACTTGTTCTTGTTGAATTTCATTTGGTTCCCCTCGGCCCAGCTCTCCCACCTGCCCAGGTCTCGCTGGATGGCAGCGCAGCCTTCTGGCATGTCAGCCACTCCTCCCACTTTGGTATCGTCGGCAAACTTGCTGAGGGTACACTCTATCCCTTTGCCCAGGTCATTGATGAATATATTGAACAGGACTGGACCCAGTACAGACCCTTGGGGAACACCGCTAGTTACGGGCCTCCAACCAGACTCGGTGCTGTTGATCACGACCCTCTGAGCTCTGCCGTTCAGCCAGTTCTCGATTCACCTCACTGTCCTCTCATCTAACCCGCACTTCCTAAGCTTGTCTGTGAGGATGTTATGAGAGACAGTGATGGGTGTGACTGGAAGAAAGGAGGAAAGATAATCTCATAAGGAGATCATGTCTTAGAAGAATGTGCCTTGCTGTGCTGTGCTGTGCTGGTGGGTGTATTGAGCCACTGCAGAAGATGCAAGGAGGAGAAAGTGATTTCGAGCAGAATCTGGGCAGACTATAACCATAGACCTTGATTGTAGAGACCTGTATGTTAGTATGAAGAACCACTGTATAATCTGTACTGTGACTGTCTTTGACTCATTCCTACGGCAATGTGTAGGAGCATACCATTCTCAGCGAACCTCGGTGACCGCTGGATGAACTTGGCTGATTAACTGTAATGGAGAAGCCTGTACTTGGTTCCCAGGCAGCACATGTGGATGACACCATATACAAACCTTGTCTTATCCTGAGATTAAGCAGCATACCTGCACGTAACAGTCCTTTGCCTGACAGCAGAAATGATGAATAGGTTTGTTTACATCTAAGAAAATCCTATAAATCTGTGAGGACCACAATGCTGATGCACCTCACCATGGACAGGATCTGTGCAGCATGCCATGATCAACATGGAGGGGCTTGTCTGATGCTGCAGCAGCCAGCATTCCCAGCATCAGCAGGGGTGTCAGATTGCTATTACCTTTTCTATTGCTTCTGTTAACATCAGAAGGGACATAAGATTGTTATCACCTTTTCTACCACTTTATTGGTATCACCTTTTCTACTATTTCTATGCTTTGGTCAATAAAGTAGTTAATTAGCCTTGGGTGTCTGTGCCTTTCTTCTTGAGATCCAAAAAGAACCAGTACCTCCTCAGTGCAAAACGGGGTTGTCTATAAACAGACCGTATGAATGAACCCCAACAGTGCTAGGACCTCCCTGTCTGAAAGGTCAGTATTAAATCACCCATTTTTCCTGAGTGAAACTAAAATTTTCTTCCCTTTAGATCTGACACTAATTATTCTTTTCTGTGTAGGCAAACTGTCATATACTAATTCTGTGAGTTTGCTATACAGCGCAAATAGGCATTACTAAGTAACAGTGACTAAAAAAAATCACATTAAGGGAAAAACTCTGTGTTTTCAGGCACCACTAATAAGACTTTTGACTATGTTCTCTGTGATGTTGGCAGAATAGATCGGATTGATCATGAGCCAATTGCCAAGAAGGCCTTGGGCAAGAAGAGTATCAAAAAGATACTTTAATCATGATAAGCTTCTATATGTAAATTAATGGGAAATAGGAATACACATGAACAAGCTGTAGATTATCCATGGATTTTTACCTTTTTTTTTTCCCTACAGCTGCAGACAGTTCTGTAGAAATTTTTCTAGCTTTTACTCATGATGGGTTTTTTGTAGTTTGTTTTTCTTACATAGGAATTAATGACAATGCTAGCATATAGAGCGAGTTTAAAGAACATTTTCACCGCAACAGAAATTTTGATACCAGTGTACTTGATCTAAAATTTTCACCTTTGTTCACACTGCAATCTTTCAGGGTTTGAAGACTTGTGGTAACTAAAAATGTGGGTTTGCTTCATAAATCACTCTGCCCATTTCAGGAATCATTATAAATTATCTCTAGTAAAATGGAGAAAGAAAGTAGAGATTTGGATCACTGATCTGGAAAACAGTTTAGCTGAGTATGGCTTATCTCTTTTTTCTTGGATCAATGATATTAAAGTGCTGTGGTTGCACATAATGGATGACATGGAAAATGAGAAAGAAATCAAAAGCCTTACCTAAAAATATAAAATCAGATCATTTACAGTTTTGTTCTACTTTGGGGGCTTAGAAGTATGGGTAAGTTACGAATTACCATCTGGTCTGCAGCGCAGTTGTTGGCCGCGGGTCTAAAAAGATCAGAATTGCACTAACTTAAGTTATAACGTCAGTTATCACTTTGGGGATGATCAAGTTTGTGTTACTTTCTGTTTTCCCCTATCCAGAGTATGTACAAATACAGTTAACACAGAGCAGGAGGCATATGGAATAAGTTGCCCTGGGGGAACAGGTTCATTCACTGGAGCCCTAAGAAGTGCTTACGTAAAAAGAGTAGATCTGTTCTTATTGCGTACACAGAGCAAAACCTACCAATTTATGTCATAAAAATAGGTGTTAGTGTTTTGTTCTCTAGCTAGACCTACAGAGCCATGTATCTTGGAAGGAATGAGCTGGATTTCAGTGTTTAATAAATTTGAATCCATTACCACTAGCTCAATCCCATTACCTTCAAGTGTTGTGTTAAGGCTTCTCTATGTGAGAGGTTACTCTGGAACAGCCATTCTTCAGCTGCTTTTCCTGATTAACTCCATGTGTGAAACCCTTGGTTTCTGGAATAAGAGAGATAATTGGAATAAGACATTTTCTGGAATCAGAGAAGTTGCAGATGGACTTAATCAAGATGAATTAAACCAGTTGAAATTAACACCTTACCTTATTCCAAATAAGTTTTCATGCATAGGAATTATGAGCCTTAAGTTCATTAGGTCCATTGAAGGCAATGGAGTTACAGTGAACTTGGATGAAAAACAAGTTTCCTCCCTCATAAGAATGCTCAGGAATGTTTTGATTATGTTTGTTAATATTTTTCTCTATTGTAATTATTCCCTTTTCCCATGAAAAGAAAAAAAAAAAAGAAAACTCAAACATTTTCATCTAGAAAATAAAAAAATAAAATGCTGACTGAGGAAACTTGTGCTAGATGGCCATGGCCTGTAAAAGAAATTAATTTTCAATTAATTGTTTCTACAAAAAATTCCCATCTGTGTAAAAAGCTAATTGTAATACGGCAGAAGTTCATTGTCTGAGAAGAAAGAAACCTGTTGTCATGCTTATGTCCTACATTTAGTATTCAGAGCTACTGACTAGAAGAGAAGATTTGAGTTTTTTACATACGTAACCAAATTACAGCTGTTAAATGAGTTACAAAACCTTTATTCCAGAACAGACCACTTATTCCAGCTTCACCTGATTTATCTGTAGAATGCTTTATTCTGTATTATTACTTATTCCAGTTTTACCTACCTGGATGATATTTTTGTAGGTATTAAACTTGTAAAGTACTGAACATGAAGCTAAGTATAAGAAATAGAACTTGTCCTTTCAAAACACTGGCTATGTTTTCCATCATTAGTTAGTTCATATCGTTGTACAATCTCAATTAGAGCTGTGCTTCCCTCTTGGTATTGCTGACTAAAGAGACTGTTTAGATTATTACTTTCCTGTGAAAAATTTATCAAAATGCACTGTTTGTGGTTGCAGAAAGTTGTCTGTATTACAAAAGAGGCTTGAAAACGAGCCAAAGATGTTAAAAATGGACTTTGAAAAATGTATGGGTAATGCTGAATGAGAAAGTGAAACTACAGTAAACTGGACAGATTATGAAATGCAGATTCAGGCTACCTCCCAGAATGTTTTCTGCTGATGTCCATGGCTTTTAGGTCAAGCTCCCTTTATAGATGTTTTTGTATATAAGGCAGAATTCTTGTGGATCCACCTTTGCAGATTTGCAAAGCCATAGTTCTTACCCTCCCACCCCCGATTCTTCTTGAAAAAGATGAAAGTTGAAACGCAGGATGTTTCTGATTTTGTCTTATATGTGAAAGCAGTGGTCAAAATGTGGGTTTCTGCTATTCCAGACCTTATTCACTTAAACTTTTATATATTTTTAAAAAACAGTGTATATTGCTGTTTGGGGAGGAGGGGAGGAATTGCCCCCTTAAAGGGTTGCTACCTTTCTTTGAAGCATGACATATCTGGTCAATAGTTTGTGGGGACCCAGTTACCTTTTGTGAGGTAACAGGAGCTGAGAGTGAAGTTTCTTGCTATGAATTTATACCACAGCCATTCACAAGGCAAAATCTCTTTTATGCAGATTTTTTTCTCTCATTTCAAGCATCATGTAGAATGGAATAATTCACATCAAACCAAGTAATAGCTTAGGCAGCTAGCAATTCATAGGTGAAGATAGGATTATCTGGGATAAGAGCAAAGGAGAGAAAGCAAAAGAAAGAAGGAAAGAAGGAAAGACAGAGAACAAGAGAGAAAGAAAGGAGGAAAAGGGAAGGGGAAGGAGAGGAGGAAAAGGAAGGGGAAGGCAGAAAAGAAGACCAGTCAATGAGTGTCTTAAGAGAAGCAGCCACAAAACATACAGTAGTTTTGACAAATTATGGAAAAGCTGAGTTAGAATGAGAAAAGGAAAGAATGTAATGTCCATAGTCTTATCTACTCTTGATCTATTTTTACAGTCGATTTAGCTGAGCTAGTGCTGATCACAGTTTAGCTGTAAGAACTGGCAATAACAAATCATTTGTCTGGGGCTAATTCTAGACCAGTTCACCTAGACTGATTTATTGGGACTGTTTGCTGAAATAGTGCCATTTTAACTGTGCATATAAAGCTTGTCTGATATTTAACAGCAGATTTTCAGAGGAGCTCAGCTATCATATGGGATCCTCAAAGGAATTTTGGAGAAATGCTGAATGCTATGAAGCTTTGAAATCTAAACAATAAGCAGCAAAGTAGAAGACTTCTTTAAAAGAAAGGTATCCTTACATTGAAGAAAAAAGAAATATGAAATTACCATTAATTCATTACTCATATTTGACTCCATCCTTGAAATAGGTTGCTAGAAGGATGCAAGTGAAAAGTCATTTGTTTCTTTTCTGTCTGGTAATTTACATAGTCATTTACTTTGTTCAAAGTGTAACAGAACCCTGCTGACTCAGAGTACTAGCATTCTTAATGGTTTTACTGAATTAGAAATATATATGCTAGGTACAAATCACTAGAGGATTAGGACCCAAATCTCTGATATTGATAAAACAGGGGAATTACTGGAAAACATTAGTAAAAGTCGTTGAACAACCCTAGGGAGGAACCTGACAAATAAAGTGTAATAAGTGTTGTGCTGAAAATAGAAATTTCTAGTAATTATATAGTAAAGGTAACTTCATCCCTCCTGAAATAATGAGTGAAAACTCTAGACACCTGCAAATGCTTAGAAGCTGAAACACAACTTAAAAGAGCACAACACTGATTTCTTTCTTCTTATACAAAATAAGGGCCATTTGTACAATTGTTGGGTTTATACCAAATAAAATTTTAGAATACATTTTCAGGCATTATTTACATGCTCAATTCCATGTACAAGTGTAGGACAAATTCTGACTTTTTGCCGCACAGAAAGTTAAGAAAAATCTACTGAAGGCAATTGCAAAGTACTTTCTTCGAAAACATATTGTCTCCTGGCTGTCTGCTCCTTGAAATTCTGAGGGACCTGTGGGATTTGCTGTGGCAAAAGGTTATCCAGGAACCTTAGGAAAGATGCAAACGTTTCTTCATTTTCCAGGCACTGCCTACAGGCACATAATTTTCTATCACAACAAGTAAAGCTCCTCTATCCATCATTGGATAAGGCAGCTATGTAAAATCAGAATCTGTTTTCCCAAAGAGCTCACGAGAATCTGAGAAAAGAAAACCTCCTCTTCGTGGAAATGTACACAATAATATCTTAAGTATCTCTTCTGAAAATGACATTCAAATAGCCTGAAATTACAAAAAATGTTTTTTCCCCCATCTTTGTATTTCATATAGTTACAAAGAGAGTACCTGCACAGCTAGGGAACAATAGAACCACATAATGTTACAACAGCATTATACAGTCAATATCATTATCCAGCTTAATAATGCTGGCACCTGTGATGGCAATAGGAAAAAAAGAAAGCTCTATATCTCTATGCAACAGAACCATTATGGCACCCATTGATTTCAATGGATAACTATTAGGGACTTACATTGTCAAGGAATATTGCTTTGTTTTCTTTATAAAACAGATCACTTCAGTTTGAAAGACTAAAACTCACATGGGGTTTTATGTAGTTTTACTTGGTGGCAACATTTCACACTCATCTCTGAAGTGGGGCTCGAGCTGTTGCAGTTCCTAGATTAGAGTTGTTG
Organism: Fregata magnificens; assembly: GCA_013389945.1. NCBI lineage: Eukaryota > Metazoa > Chordata > Aves > Suliformes > Fregatidae > Fregata > Fregata magnificens. Next base: position 82,711 of record WAAD01025782.1, on the reverse strand, counting down.
CTATAGGAAGCTACAGTGCTTTGCTCCTCATTGACCAAACTACCACATTTCCCTCAGCAAATTCTCCACGAGAAGAGAATGTAACTCATCAACCTTTTTGCAGGTGCAGAAATATCTGTCTTACATAAAACTTTGCCTGTTGTACCCTGTCTCCCTTGTGCAATTTTAAATGTTGCATAAATATATATCCAATGTTATTAACTCTACAGTATAACCTTTGAAATAAATGAACAGGAATGTAGTGGAATAAAAAAAAATCTGAAGTTATGCTGCATAACTTTTCAAACAATTAAACTGCCATCTTAAAATGCAGCACACTAATTAAAGGTTTTGTGAAAGTCTAATTTGTCTCTTCCAAGGTTATGCAAGGAAACAGTAAAAACAATTTTAATTCAGGCCTTTCAATGAAATAATAAAAAAAAGGCCAAAAAAAGGAGTCCAAGGCCATAAGCAACATTTTGGTGATCTGCAAGTGCTCAGGCCTAATTGCAGCATTAGTGGCTGGTACCTAAAGATCAATATTGTGTGATAACACATGCAAAAAAGATATAATTTTGTCATATGCATGCAATCAGAGCTTTCTGGTTATTCTTCTAAGAACAGAGGCTGAAAAGAAATTTTTTTTTCCGTGATGAGAAAAGGTTGGTTTATTACATCCTACAGAAAAAACAGATTACCTTATATTTAATAATTGTTCATTCAGTTTATTAAAAAATAAATAACAGTTTCATATGTGCGTCCCACCATCTCACATGAAAAGCCAATACAAAAATACAATGAGTCATTACTCTCTGAAGGGTAAATACAGATTCTTTTTTACAGGTCGGTAGTTGTGTTCATTATAAGGCAACATCAGGTTGTTAGTTTAATTTTTCACCGCTGGGAAAAGGTGACACATCTCTTAAAAGAATGTATCACTACTACAATGTAATGATTTCCTCATACCCTCCTATTTTTATCTTAATTTGTTTATATTTAATCTTTTCCCCAACTAGTAGTAACTAAATATTGAAATAAAATTGTACAGTTTGGGAGGATTCTCAGCATGTAAATTAACGTGAGGTAAGGATTTTTTTACACCACAAGTATTGTTGTTAATAAATAAAAAAATTGAACTTGTAATATACTTGTAATATACATATAAAAGCAGACTGTTCCCTAGCTTTTTTTGAAAACATCTCTTTCTTTTTTAATTCAGGAATATAAAGTCATATATAAAGCTTAGACCATTAAATTATATTCATGGATACAACTAGATTTTGTCCTTAAAATGTTGTTGGTGATCCTAGACTTTAAAAAGAACATCGTGATGACTAAAACATAACACTTGCAAGTACAAATAGTGTAAGGAATGTACATTAATCCATAGGTGCATACAGCTCCTGACAGATGTGACTACATCAGTGAGAATCCTGAACCACTGTTTATGTATCTTACTAGGTATTTGGTTTAAGAAGTATTGAATCCAATTCAACATGTTAGGTATTTCTGTGAAAACCAAAAAGCTGAACAAAGAAACAGAAATCAGTTGTTTGTAGCCATGTATGAATTGATTTTTCATTTCAGCAGATGAACAAGCCAAAATAAAAACATCCCCCTTTACTCTCAGTTGTGGGAAATGAACCACTTTTATTTATAAATCTTTTGCCAAAAGAAACAAACCTTCACTTCACTGTCACTTCCCCTCATGATTAAACAAATATAAATGAAATGAAACAGTCAACTCCTTTAGACCTACAACGGTATGCTTCTTTTCAGGTTTTCTGAGAAATTTAGAGAAAAATATAAGACCATATTCACAAAGCTGCCAGAAGAGGATGAAAAGTTATTTTACGGGGGTTTTTTTCAATTGCTAAAGTTCAGAGTGCTCAAATTCAGTTCTTTTCTCTTCCTCTGAGTGTTCGATCTCCAGCTCTCACTTCCCAAGAGGCTCAACAGGTTAAAAATACCTTGGGAAACCAGGAGAGGAAGTCTCCGTAATCTCTCCTGTCTAGTCTGTTCTATCTTATATAAATAATTCAATATTCATTATGGTTAACAAAGGAGGCTAGGTGTCTCCTTTTTCCAAAGAGCATCAGACTGGACTCATTCTCACTTTCTCCTTCCATATTCCAGTGACTCTTTAAGTACTTTATCTGAAAGGCATAAGATTCAGAAGGAGGGAAATGGGACATTCGCTGGTTAACATATCCTATGTAAGAAACTGACAGATTTAAGACTTAAGAAAACATAGTTCAAGTCTTTATCCTGACACAAAAAGAATTCCAGCATATGTGTCCCAGAGGCCCCATGGAATTCCCTCCTCTACTTAAATACATTCTTTATCTGAAGGTAATGATTTCATAAATTACGGGTTAAAACCAAGTTATTTTAAAGTAAAGAATACATTTGTTTAGGGAAGTAATACAGGACCTATGGTAAGTGGCAATGGGATAAAATCCAAAATAAGTTATTCAAGAATCATTGAATCAGATTAGCCTCATATCTATAGCTTACAACGTAAGTGGAGAAATAACAATATAGTTAATCTATCAGACATATGGTAAAACATCTGATAGATTACCTATGGGAATTAACAAGTGGGAGAACATGAGAGCTGGTGGAAGGACTGTGTGGTGGATAGTGAACTGACTGAAAAACAGCTGGCAACTGACAGATCTGAGAAGGGAATAATCAAGCCAGGATCAATTACTAATAGAGTTAGTCAAGGATTAGTCATGGTACAGATCTTGTTTAATATTTTCATTACTTTACATTTCATGCAGGCACAAAAAGTAAAAGGCTAGCTGATAAAATTTGTTAGCAACACAACATGAAGCAGGCCACAGCATGATACAGAAGTAACTGGAGGAATATGGTGGTGGACAACGCTAAAGCAAAGTGATACACTTAAGGAGGAACAAAGGTAAGTTCTGCTCTAAACATTTGGAAGAGAAGAAAAATAGTGTGACATGGCTGGGTTATTGTTGACAATAATGTGACATGTCCATCAAATAGATAATGCAATTCTAAGATGTATGTGATGAGGTCCCCAGAGTACCGCAAGCCATATGAAATAAGACAAAAAGGTCTTGTCTTGTTTAATTTAGTAAAATGAACTGAGATGCGATAAGACTGCTCTACATAAATAGATGGAGTGGTTAGGGGTAAACACAAGAGAAGAAGAAAAGCAATTTAAAATAAACAACAATGCTGGCCTAATAAAAATATTTCTAGATGGGCCATAAATACATTTGGGTTGGAAATTAGAAGTTGTAATCATCAGAACCAGACCATTCTGTAACAGCTTTCCAAGAGGAGTAGCAAGGGCAATAAACCAAACTAGCTTCAAGATGAAGCATGTTTCAAAAATAAAAATGTTGTCTATAAACATCTGTTTCAACAAATGCTTGCCAAAACACAGACGAGTATCCAATAAAACCTTGCCTGGTATTCTTGCCAAATTGCCCAGGAGAGCAGAGATTTTTAGGATCTATGAGACAACTCCTCCATGACAAGTGCTTTGGAATTGGGGGCTTCAAAAGCTTTGAGAGCCTCAGTTTGAGAGAATTATCTGCTTTTCAAAATTCAAAAGCAACCTGGTACTTCAGGGTTCAGTTTCAGGTTCCCCTTTGTCACGGAGCTCTGGAAAATTTCTGGGTCACAGAAAAAAAGAAGAATTTTCTAACTATCAGTCAATTATGAGAATGAAGAGGATGAAGATTTGTTTTAAGCACTGAAACTCATCGGGGGAGACAGAGATGACCCTAAAAGTTTTCCTGTTCTAGTGTACTTAACAGATACTGATTTTTCAGGGGAGGTAAGATTCCTCCACCCAAATGCCACTCAAAATATACTAGAAAGGGCTGCAGCAGTTTAGATTTGGCAACTAAGGAAAAATCTTACACAGAACAAGCAGAACATTTGGCCAAATTTTCTGTTTAAGATAGAAATTACATCAGTTGATAGGCCTACAAGAACTTGCAGGTAGTAAAAAATACAGACACGGAGCAAACCTTTATACTCTTTTCAGCAAAACCTATTACAGAACTGGCTGTGCTCCCAAGGGACAGCAAGAACAAAATACCTATAGAATCAGGTCTGAATGCTTTGACAGTCTACATCTCCTCTCAAAGAAAACCAGCAGAATTTAGTTATACTGGAAATAGGTCTTCATTGACATAGGCATTGATCAGATTTAGATTATCTGAGAAAACCTAGTTTTCCAGAGAACTGCACCAGGTGGCTTTGTCAATCTTAAAGCCAACATCCATACCAGCATAAATCTGCAACCAATACCATACCATTTAGGCATGGTCCTAAGATGTGTTAGTGCAGAGTCGCCTCAGGAACAGCTTTGAGAGGGAGAGAGAAGGGATTGCCAAGAAGCATATCCAGCTTAATGGTATGCACTCAGAATAGCACACTTTGTCCTCTGAAGTGTTAGAAGCGTTAGGTGCAGAGGCAAGAACTGGACCATGTTTCCAGTGTTTCCAAACCCTATGGGGTATCTACATCATCATGAAAAGAGTGCTCAGATTAATCTTTTCTGCTCCAACCGTGAGGAAATTTTCCTTGTTTTGACTGTAAGTGGCACGGTCTTCTCTAGATATATCTTTGGTTCCTCATATTGTTATTTTAGATGGTAGCTTTCTAACCATTTAAATTTAGCTTTATCACCATAGGTGCAGCACTATGTTCTCATGGCATTACAGAGCATGGCACCAATGTATGTTGTCTGAAATTAAAAGCTATGAAATGTTCTCTATATTGTCTACAACCATAGCATACTGTAGTCTTTATTTCCATAGAAAGACATTGTTATGCTTCTTCATATTGAGGGAATTTATGACTTTCCAATAACAGGTATTTAGTCATTTATATTCAATGGGCTAACAAAAATTATGACCAATTTTATATAAAATTATGACCAATTTTATATGACTAATTCAATGAAGGCAAAGCACTTGCACGATTCATATGCAAATCATCAATGTATTATTTCATTAAAGGGTAGTTTCTAAATGATGCTTATGATAAGGCATGTTAAATATGAAAGTGAATATACAAAAACAGGTTGAAAGCAAGGGCGTCATAGTAATCAAAATTTATTGCTGAACATTTTGTCCCTTAAATCTCAAGGTGAACTATAAAGGTACAGTCTGATGTTTTTTTGTGTTTAGTGAATTTCAGTAGCTCAAGTAAACCTGTTTTAGCTCTCATTATATACAAGTAGGAGTGCTCATGTAGTCAGCTGCGACATTTTAGCTGTGTGGTAGCTTTTTATTAAGCTCTTTCAAAGAAATCATGGGCAATTTTTTGTCCTTGGCTTATAGTAAAAACATACATTTTCAGAGAAAAAATGGGGATAATAAAAAATGAGTATATTTCTTTCTACTATCATACTGTTTCCACCCCTGTCAAGCTGGAGCTAAGAAAATTAAAGAAAAAAAAAAAACATACATGAGCTCTGAAGAGGATTGGTTATTGTTTATACTGTATCTGAAAAATCACAACCCCAACTGACCCGCTAAGAAAAAAATGGAGAGTAATAATCAACAACCCATTGCAAATGTCACATCAAAAGAAGATTGCCAGTGTGCTTTGCTATGAATTCTGATTTTTAATTCAAACCAAAGAAAGGAACAGTGGTTGAAAAAAAAGGTGAAAAATAAGATTTTTTATAGTAAAATTTTATGACTATGCTATATACAGAGTTTCTAATAAAATCTAAAGCATGAAGTCTAGGCATGTTCAAAAGCAAGATTTGATCCTAACACCTAAATTCTAAAAGAAGCACTATATAAAGACCGAACTCCAGAAAGCACGTAAAGTATCACACTCTACAGAAAGATATAGGTAGCAAATAGGAAACAAAATTTAGAAGTGAGATGATAAGACTTAATGTAAGATCAGCGGTCATAAAACACTAACTACCCACCTATCAAAAACCCAACACATTTCAGCGAAAAAAAAAATGTCCTTGTACAAGAGAGTCTGATAAGGATTTTAATGTGTGGTGGGTTAACCCTGGCCAGCAGGCAGACACCCGCCCAGCTTCTCTCTCACTCCCACTCCTGAACAGGACTGGAGGGAAAATAAGATGGAAAAGCTTGTGGACAGAGATAAAGACAGGGAGATCACTTACCAGTTACCATCATGGGCAAAACAGGCTCAACTTCATTCCTTCATTCCTGATTCCTCTACCCACTGCCCCTCACCCCAAGTGGCTCAGGGGGATGAGGAATGGGGTTTGCAACCAGTCCATAACAGCTCCTCTCTGCCACTCCTTCCTTTTCACACTTTTCCCCTGCTCCAGCATGGGTCCTCTCCAAGGGCTGCAGTCCTTCAGGATAAACCATCTTCCACAGGCCATAGTTCCTTCAGGTAACATCCACCTGCTCCGGCATGGTCCCCTCCACAGGCTGGAGGGAAATACTTGCTCCCCTGTGGTCTCTTTCAGGGGCTGCAGGAGATTCTCTTCTCCAGCACCTGGAGAACTTCCTCCCCCTCCTTCTTCTCTGACCCTGGTGCTCACAGGGCATAATTAAGTTGAAAGAAAGTGTATTTATGTCATGTTGTGATAAAACACAAAATCAAGTCCAAGAATTATTCCCTTTTCGAGATCTAGTTTATTAAGTGTGCAATCTATGACAGCATACTTATAGAAAAGAGCGAGCCTAATAAAACTTGAAATTTGAAATCTGAACAGGTCTAAAATCCTTATCGAGCTTATTAGGTGGATGAATCTGCCAGATGGTGTAGAAGACGTTAATACACATTTAGAAAAAGCGCCTTCATGTGTGAAATGTTGATTTTATATAAAACAGCCCGATGTGTTTTTGTCTTGCTTCAGTTAACCTAACTGGTATGGAGAAACAACTGTATCATAGAAAGAGTTATCAATGCAATGGTAAATAAAAGACAATAATCCAGAAATTGCAGTGGCATTCAAATATTCTCTTTCTGTGAATCAAAAGAAACAAAAATTTTATTAGACGATTTATTGTCTTTTCATGACAAACCTGCATCATTATTGCCTGATGATGAGAATATGTCAGGGATATGAATAATGTCATGAATCATAAAATAAATTAAGGTTGTTATTTACAGTGAATGGAAACACAGTATTAAAAAAGGCTAATCTTATATATTTTCTGTGACTGCAATTAACCATATGCCAAGGGCTGTTACACACTATTTATATTCTTTTAAATTCAGGGGTAGATGAAAGCCTCAATGGAGTGAGGAATAGGCCCAGCCAGCATGGGTTCATGAAAGGCAGGTCCTGCCTGACCAACCTGATCTCCTTCTATGACCGGGTGACCCGCCTAGTAGATGAGGGCAAGGCTGTGGATGTTGTCTACCTGGACTTTAGTAAGGCCTTTGGCACGGTCTCCCACGGCATTCTCCTGGAGAAGCTGGCAGCTCACGGCTTGGATGGGCATACACTTTGCTGGGTAAGAAACTGGCTGGATGGCCGAGCCCAGAGAGTGGTGGTGAATGGAGTGAAATCCAGTTGGCGGCCGGTCACAAGCGGTGTTCCCCAGGGCTCGGTTCTGGGGCCGGTTTTGTTCAATGTCTTCATCAATGATCTGGATGAGGGGATTGAGTGCACCCTCAGCAAGTTTGCAGATGACACCAAGCCGGGTGGGAGTGTCGATCTGCTCGAGGGAAGGAAGGCCCT
>WAAD01025782.1:47091-67457 GCA_013389945.1 Fregata magnificens | reverse complement strand
CCAATCCAGTAACTTGACAAAATAAACAACAATCTGGCCATACTAAAGGTTTATTTGCTTTATATAATTAATTGAACCCTGACTTGGCAGCTGTTGGCCACCTAGCAGAAACAGCATACGATGGTCCCCAAGCTTCGTTATCAGTGATATTTAAGTAGCCAGAGCTTTTTTTTCATTATTGTCGGGACATCAGTTGGTCTTTCTCACATTACAGCATATTCTGGGCTAAAATAGGCCAGATGTTGAAATTCAAATAATGGAGCACACTGACTGATGTTTTTGAAGTCTTTTAGACCTACCAGGTAGTTCTTAAAACAAAAGGAANTTACATATCCTGTAGATTTTAACACAACCCTAGCACACCTCCAAAAAGAACTCACTTCAAAATGTATAACATAGAGAATATACAAGAGGATCATATGACAGATGTTTTTACTGGANCCAATAAATCTAACCTGAATTAGGGTGTGGTTTGGAGAATGAAATAAGAGTCATGACAACACTTCTGCATATGAAAATTTTCCTATGCTTATAGCAGCAGACTTTTCAAGCTGTCAGGCTAAGTCAAACAGATGCTGTACCAGAGCTTGCTCTTGGTGCAGCTCCAGGATCCCAGTGCCCTCTTTCTCCAGATGAGACTCACACCTAGAGTGCAGTGCATTGTCTTCTCATACCAATGCCTTTGCCTCCTTCTCTCTCAAGGAGTGGGAAGAAGCTAGTGCACACCTAGATCAAATCAGTTCCCGTACAGACCACAACACTCACCTAGATCCAGAAAAGTGGCCTACACTACTAGTTTAGGTACAGCCATAAGGACCCTGCTATCTCTTGTCAGTTTTCCAAGCAGAGCAAGACCTCACTCACTTGGGAATGCAGAGACCTCTGAGAAGTTGTGTGCATTGGGAAAGAAAGTAGATCACTGGTGAGCCACTAAGAACTTTTTATGTGTATTTATGAATGAGCTGAGATGCTTCTGAAGAGTCTGTCTTGTCATTTTGGACAAGGAGGCACCCTGGACATTGCATATATTTTATACTCAGGTACTTTCAGTGAAAATATTTCTGGAAAAGTAAAGGCTGCCTGACACTTCCTCCACTAATCCTTTCTTAGCCTTTTTCTGTCTCCTATCCAAATATCAAGAACTGGTATCTGTTCAAGGAAAATTTTGTGGACGTGAGAAGGGGGAGTGGAAACAGTTCAGACTGAATGAAATTACAATTTTTGAACAAAACACTTTTGTCATCATATATTTCACTGCCACTTTTTGCAAACAGATCTAGCACAGAAGTAGCTGGGCCTAGGAAGCTGAAATCTGGCAGAGATGTGTTGCTTAGAGGGGTGTTTTTCAGCATACCAGTGAAGAAGCTTTGATTTAGCCAGAAAGAACGTTTTAAATAGAAACTGGCGTATGCAGAATAGATTTTAAAACAGAATTCATAATAATAATTATTTCTTTTGGATATCACATGAAGATTTGGCCCAATAAATGTCAGATATGGCAGGAGCTTATACGTAAGAAGCGTCAGACTGACTGTTGTATGAAACCATACACAGAAAGCATCTTTCTTAAATCTCCCACATTCTATTTCATAATTTTTCCTGTATCCTCATATATTAATAGTGGAAGATAGCACTGATTAATATTTTAAGATCTTAACATATTAGAAGAATAAGTTACAGTAAAAATTAAATTTTCTTATGGTAAGGATGTTTACATGAATGAAGCCACAGTAAAACATCCTATTTACAGTTACTAACATCTTTCTAAAATACCTACAGCAGATCTTCTTTCAAATAATATAGTAATTCTCCCAGTCTTTATTAGCAGAAACATAAGTACTGACTCCAATTTGGATGTTACCAGCAGCTGGTATGTCCCCAAATCCTTTCTTCTCACCGTCTACAGCTATATCCAGCTATACAGCTGGATTTCTTGCCATTGCACAATGAGCAATACATATATTGCCTGCGAGTTTTGAGAGGAAATAAGAAGATGATTCCAACAACAAAATGTAACTTATCATTTAATCACGGAATGGTTGAGAGCGGAAGGGGCCTCTGGAGGTCGTCTTGTCCACCCCACCTCCTGAAGCAGGATCATTTAGAGCAGGATGCCCAGAACAGTGTCCAGGCAGTGCTTGAATATCCCCAGGGGTGGAAACTCTACAACCTCTCTAGGGAATCTGTGCCAGTGCTCAGTCACCCTCACAGAAAAAACATTTAATATATTAAATACACTTTTATTTTGAAAGGGGAGGAGGCTTACTTCTTTATGCTGAAGTGTTTTTCCTCTGGGAGGGTTAAAGGATTGGTTGCTTTTGGAAAGAGATCAAGGACAATCTCTAGTTACAGAGACTGACTCAACTGATGACAATTTAAAATAGCAGTTTAACAATAGTTTCCTGAATTTCTTTGGGATTTATTTTAGTGGTATAATGAACTCGCTTGGTTTTAATACACATATAATGAATATAGGATTTCCATTATAGTTTAGCCTGAATTTAATTCATCATTATTTTACCTCCACCAACAATGATATAGCACTAAACTGAATTAACATACTCAGCACATCATTGTTATTAGAACCCAGGGGAAACCTCTCCAAGGAAGCTCTAAAGAAACCCAAATTTCCTGCCTTGTTCTGCCTGTTCTGCTCTTCTTACAGGCATTCCCAGATAATGGCTCATATTTGCTCAAACACAGTTCTTCTTATGCCATATAATAATATGCAGCCTAAATCTGTAAATGAATGCTGTGCTCAGCAGTTCCGGGGATGGTGACCATTGAAACACCTACATTAGATGTGAAGTTCTTTTATCGCCCATGCTTCATGATAAAGAAATGCAAATCAGACATACTCTACTAGTTGTTTTTATTATGTCTCAAATAATGACATGCTTTTTCATTCTGCATCATAATGTGTACAATGCGGTCTTCATAAAAGGACAGCATGGTATATAAACTTTCTAATGAAATGTGTATAATATAGAAACATCTCATTATTCCCAGCATCACATCAACTGAAAGCCCATGGTGAAATTCCTATGCATTTCAGTGGGATTGGGCCACATCCTTAGTGAATTGCTGGATGGTGGACTCTTAACAGATTTAGTTTGTATGTAACCTAGTTAGTTACATGCCCATGTTCTGTAACACAAAATACATGTTCAGAATAACACCTGGCAGATATTAAGTCAACTTCTACTATTGAAAGGTCTTGAGAATGTAATTTGCGATCTAGTTGGTACTGAAATTATACTTTCAAATATAGGTGTCATTTATGTATGCAGATATACACAGGCAGCTCTCAGCATGGAATAAAAAAAATCCTGCTCTGTGCTATGTGTATGAGACCATAAATGTTAGTTTTGAGATAAGTCATTTTCAATTATTAACATATCAGCTTTCTAGTACCTATGTGACAGTCTTCTCTTTAAGGTCAGTTTCATTCCTATGGACTTCTAAAATGAGCATATGCCAAACACAGACTGCAGCGTATTTAATTCAAGCTGACACCAAGTATTATTATGGATGCTAATCATGCTTCTTAGGGTTGTAGCTAAGGATCAACATAGCATGGACCTCCAATATGTTAGGTCCTTTGCTTGGAGAAATACACGGGCTTTTGTCTGAAAGGGCTGTGAGCTAAAACAATTCAAACACAGGAAGGCAGAAGGAAAAGCAGACAGAATAAACTATATGATGGCTGGCAACAAGGTTTTAATTCACATTTTTAATAGGATGAAGGGTATTTAAAGCTAGTTGAAGCTAGACTGGAAGAGGGGGAAAAAGGAAATGAGGTGAAGTTACAGCAATGAAAAAGGGTAAAAGGGCAAACGTGGAAAAGAAATTCTGAATGACATTGGAGATTAGAGCAAACAGCCAAATCAGAGTAGATGAAAGTCTAGTCAAAACTATGCAGGGCTTTGAATGAATAAAAGTCCACGCTTTGTTTACCACTGCAACTGATATTAATAATGTTTGTTACTGATCTTCTCAGCTGCCCATCAAGATCAGTGATAATACACGATTTTACTATCTTAAGGCCTGGACAATTTTCAAGCTTCATCTTTATGTATCAGTTTTTCTGCAAACAATGATTAGATGTCTGTGCTTTCATTTAGTTTAAAGGTGTTATGAATTCCAATATAGTAGGGCATTGAAAAATTAAATGAAGATGCCTATAGCTACATTGTACTACATGGTACATTTTCATTAACAGTAATGGCCTTTCACAGATGAATAATCAGAAATTTATCAGGTAAGCATTACATGAGATATTGTCTTAATTACCTTTTTTTTCCACACCCCCACAGAATACATGACAAAATGTATTTCTTCTTTTGGGTAATCAAATATGTGATTAATTTTGCAACAGATTGAGTTTTCAGTTGTGAAAAAGTTATCACAGCCTTGTTTATCACATCCTTGAATTCTGCATATTGTGTTGGAAACAAGCCTTCACTTGAATAAGCTGACTGTTTATTAAAAGAATTAACTTATGCTTTTTTTTATTGTTACTATTATTACATTTTTGTTCTTAAAATATGAGAAACTAGATATTATCTGGACAAACAGCAATGTTTGAAATACTGCTAGCTGAAACACAAACACATCTCTGTCAGAAGGAAAAAAATATATTGCATGGAATACATATAACTTCCGAGAACAGCTGGTCAACAGAGGATAGCCACTGGTTGTTTTTCTCAGGCAGCAGACTTCAGACGTGATTCAGTTCACACTTGCACAAACAGGATCCTTTAGATTCCATGGTAGAGATTGATACTGGAGTGCAGAAGGTCCTGGATTCTGGTACTAGTATTTTGAAGGATTGCTCTGTATTCATTGCAGGACAAACAACTCTTCCTCTGAAATCAGCCTCTTAGCTGACAAAGGTCAAAAGCATGCTCCCTCTCCCCCAAAATGTGTTTTGTTGCTCTTGTGGGATGTTTTAAAAGAGTATTTCCTTTAAATTGCTTCACTATTTATTCACACATTCACTGGTAATACTAAAAGTTTATCCCTTTCTTATCACAGTGCACAATTGTTTCAAGCCTCCCCAAGCCCTTCAGATTCAATCAGTGGTTTCAAATAGTCTGTAAATATTTTCCAGCTTCTTCAGAAAATAATCTCATGCTCTGTCAGAAGTTTTAGAAGAGGACTATTAAAGAATATATACAGAGGCAAGAGAGAACAGTCATTTCCTCAGAATGAAAGTGGTTCTGAAAGTTTTCAATCAAAGTATTTATATAAGCTGTGTTATGCTGGGAATTTTTTCAAATTCCTGTAAATTGCTATATACCATAGGGTAGCGAGTTTCTAAAATAACGCTTCAGCAGCACCTTCTGTGTAGCTGCCAGATAAACACTCAAACCTCTGTGGCTCTGTGTTCCCAAGGACGCTGATGGCAGGGAACAGCATGAATGGGAGCTTTGCTGCAGGAGACTGACTGGGTGCCGCTGGGGATACGGGAGGGAGTCTGGGAGGAAAAAACATTACCTGTGTATTATTTCTTTGTATAGGCCATTGAAATAAATTGAAACACTAATAAATATGTACAGTGAACAGCCACCAAACAGGTAAGTATGTGGAACCAAAATATTTTTTTTAATGTGACTTCTTTTGGCTGCTGTTTTCTTAGGAGGGCACTGCAGCCTCGCGGAATGTATTTTGGTTTGATTCATGAGAAACTGAATCAGGCAATGAATTTATTTTGTTACATCAGGCTGCGTTTCTACTGCATTTTGGTTTTTTATATATTTTGTCTTTTTATATACTGAAAAAGATATTACTAGGTTGATTTCCCAAAAATGTATTCCAGACTGATGTGCATCACTTAGTGACTTAACTTAGCCTATTTCAGTACACAATATATAGAACAAGTTTAGGCTTTCTAGTGATTTTGAGTTCCTTATTTTTGAATACTACCCCAAAAGGTGTCCTATTTTCAATATATTCAACCTCTGTTCTCACTAGTGTTCCCTAAGGTCTTAAATGAGAGCTAGAGGTGTTTGAAAAGACACACCCAAAAAGTTATGAGGAAAATTAAAACTAATATTTGAGTTTGAACATGTGAAAATTGAAAAAACTCAATTTAAGAAATTCCAGGAAGAGCCCACTGAAAATTAGGTCTCCATCATGAGAAATTTTGAGACTTCAGAAAGGTTTTCTTGTTACAGATCATAATGAAGAGAAAAAGAATGAAAAACAACAAAAAAGAAAAACCAGGTGAACTCATTGCAAATATTTCATTTCTCTAGCTGTGAATGTTACATGAGGTTATTTTAAAATTTTGTATTCTAACTAGCCAGAATTTAAAAGTTTAGTTTTGACATGAGAATCTTAGAATTTTCATTTAAATAAAAAGTCTGAAAAATGTAACATATCTGGACCATTTTTAAAATTTAAATAATTATTTGACTTTTTTTTTTAATTTCTAGATCAGTTCATAAAAACCTTTTTTCCTTTTAGCTAATATGTTGTCAAAAACTTACAACTAAACATATCAAAACTTACGCTTTGGTGATAAGCACCAGAGTTCCCAATGACACGGACCCAAGATGAATATGTCAAGCACAACTAAAACTAAACTCCTTTTCTCAATGTTTAAAGTGAGAAATATGACACCAAAATTTTCTTGATATAAGAACAGAAGGACAAACCTTAGTTTCTACCAAGCACCTTTACTTCTGAAATATTGGCACCAGTCCAGTACTCATTGGTCTTATTTCTTCTACTGCAGCCCCATTCTGTGTAATGTGCACTTCATCTAACCTGACAATCAAACGTCTCTCTAAGGGATAACAGAGAATTAGCTTTCTAACTGAGCAAGGGTGCACATTCTGAGCTGTAAGGAAACCAATACAAGTGCTAGTTAGGCGAAGTGTCGTAAAACCCTCACAAAAAAATGTAGGTAATGTTCCCCCAGCCTGCTATCAGAGGAAGACCCTCAGCAATATCTTGTCAAATAAAGCAGCACCAGTAATGGAATATGTTGCAAGACATACAGATTCACACAAAAAGATTTAGCCAATGTTCCTACCATCCACTATCCAAACACTCACAACTAGAATTACGTCTATATGTCTGTGCTCATAGATTTAATTATTTTCTAGAATGAAGATTATATTTTGAAACTCCTGGACTATGCAAAAATTTTTCTTTAGGTATTTTAATGCACATGGCACACATCTCTCAATGCTTAAAAGGGGATTATTACGTAACAGTTATTTTCATCTTTCTCTTCTCTCCAGTGAAAATCAGCTGAATCTAACCCTGAAGAAGCAGGCAAACGTAAATATAATCTGTGGCCTAATCCTGCATATCCATCATCTCTAAATAATTTGGCCCTCTTACACTTTTCTTAAAAGTGTGGTCACAATGCTCAAGGCAATTCGGTCTGGGGTCAGTACGCCTGCTCACATTTTGTATGAGTTTAACTTCAGACTTGTCTAATAGAGAGGACCATACTCTGCAAGGCTCATGCAGTTCAGAGTCCCATGGAAACGTACCAGTTTATTCTCCGAAAAACTGCCAGATTTCATGGTTCGGCTGGGTCCCTCGCTGGTAGTATGAACATGGAAGAACATTCTTATGGAACAACAGAATGGAAAATACATGTGTCGCAAGAAGGGATAGCTCACATTCAGGAGTCCGTAGGCTCCTTTCGTTATACGTGGGGCACCTCAAAATAGAAGAGAGTGTTAGTGAAAAGGAGAAAGACATGGGCTGTGGGTTTTCCTCTGATAATTATCTTTGATAAAGTATTTTTTTCTAAAGTCCAAATGTTATCTTCACCCTTTGACCAGTGTTCATTCAGCAGTTAGACACACAACTCTAGACCTCAGTGGGAATATTATCTAGGATAAGACAGACACAGCTACCCACACTTGAGACTTAATGTCCCAAATATCAAAGTGGGAAATGCACTAGCTCAGGGTAACTGTGAGTGAAATAGATAGCAAGGAAAATCACATCAGTACTCAGGCGTCATGACAGAGCTTGCCACCCTTGTTCTTCGTGTGTACCCATGAATGCAAAAGAAGTGGAACAAGGCTGTACACCAGAGACTTCAGCTGAGAAGCAGCTTAGGAAGCTGTTTATTTCTCAGCTGTTAGTACCTACCTCTTAAGTGAGACTCTGTTAGTAACAGAGTGTGTTAATGGTACTGCTCTGACCAGCTCCAGCACAAACCAACTGCAGAGCCTCTGGAAGGAGTGTTTACACCATCTGCCATCAGCTTCAGCCTGCCTTCAGGAAACTGCCACTGTCAGTTTGTGATCCCTCTGTAGAGGCCAGTGTCTATGTGAGCCTCCTCTGACTTTCTTCACTCACGGTTTGTTCCACAAAGGTGAGGAGGGAGTGCACAGCACTGCACAAACCCTACCACCATGTGCTGGACACCTCTGAGGAGCAGCAGCTGCTGGTGTCTGCTGAATCCCAGCAGGGACAGGTGACTGGTCATGGGGGTGCTTCTCCTCTGAAGCAGCTTGGTCTGGAATGAGAAAGGGGTGATTTATACTGGTACAGAGTGAAGGAAAGGTACTCATACAATTAGAAACTGTCTCAATTACCCAGTGCCAGCTAGCAGCTGAGAGGCGGCAAGATCCCTCTTAGCTGTAAGTGACTGTTTTAAAGCAAATTCAAGCATGTTGTCTTAAACTACCTCCAGTAACGGTTTGAACTAATGTTTAATTTTGCCATGAAATGGACTGTAAGTGCTCACAGAGCCAGGAAACAGCTGAGAAGCTGTTCAAAGAACTGTTCAAGCCATTCATCCTCTGTGCCTCTCAGCAGCCAGTTACTGTCTGCTGGTTCAGAGGTGGTATGCGAGCGTTACCCATATAAATGAACTTAATATGGGTAAACATGTCAAGTCTCTGACAAGTTTGGGATTAAGCTAATTATATAAGCACTGGAGATCAAGCCAACGTTTCACTGGAAAATTCCAGTTCACTCAACCTGTGATATTCTGTCTGAAATAATTTACATTCAGGAAACCTTCACAAAAATCCAGGTGAACGAGATCTACTGCAGAGCACAACGTAGTAAGGTCTAGAGAAATTAATATTTCACAAAGTTTTTAATAACTTTGTTTTTGTTAGAAAAAGTCAGCATATCTAGCTCCCCAGATTTTTTTTTAACAGTCATATCTGTCCTATTCAGGCCAAGGCAAATTCCAAAAAGCAAATAAGCAAATAAATTCCAAAAAGAAAACCAAAATATATTGCCACCAAAGTTTCTGAGAACCAAACAACAACTTTGTATAAGTGCTCTGTAGAGCAGTAAATGAAACCCTTTGACAAATGACATAACCATCTGTGGTGGGTTGACCTTGGCTGGCTGCCAGATGCTCACCAACCCCTTCTTAACAGGACAGGGGGAGAAATTAAGATGGAAAAACTCATGGGTTCAGATAAAAACAAGGAGTTCATTTACCACCAGCCACTGTCATGGGCAAAACCGACTTGACTCAGGGAAAAATTAATTTAATTTCTTGCCAATTAAAAATAGACTTTGATGGTGAAAAAAAAAAACCCCAGAACAAACCAGCTTTCCTCCAATCCCCACCCCCCTCCTTCTTTCCAGGCTCAACTTCATTCCTTCATTTCCAACTCTGCTAACTCTACCTGGAGGGGGGATGGGGAAAGGGGTCAGTCCATAACAGTTCTCTGCTCCTCCTTCCTCCTCACACTTTTCCTGTTCTCTAGCATGGGCTGCAGTCCTTCAGGATGAACCTGCTCCAACATGGGCTCTCCATTTTCCTTCAGGAAATATCCACCTGCTCCAGCACAGCGTCCGCCACAGTCTGCAGCGTAGATATCTGCTCCACTGTGATCTGTCCATGGGCTGCAGGAGAATCTCTGCTCCGGTGCCTGGAGTACCTCCTCCCCCTGCTTTTTTTCTGGCCTTAGTGCTCGCAGGGCTGTTTCTCACTTTTTTTCTTTACTCTTCATTTCTTGTGCAGCATTTTGCCTTTTCTTAAATACATTTTCCCAGAGGCGCCACCTGCTTGGCTGAGGGGCTCAGCTGTGTCCTGTGCTGGGTCCCAGCTGGACCCAGCTGTGTCTGGCATGGGGCAGCCCAGGCCTCTCCTCAGAGGCTGCCTGGCAGCCCCCCACTGCCAGCACCTGAGCACTGACACCCCATATACCATCACAGAGTATTTATGGTTTCACCCCTACTATTCACACCTTACTAAACTGCCATGAGCATTCAAGAATGCCATCTGAAGTGGATAGTTTAACGAGAAGTACTGGGTACCTCCAACCCACAAAATACCCAACTGATTGTTAAGGTACTTTCATGGCCTCACAGAGTTAATTTTCAGTTCTGAGGCAGAAGAAGGGACTGAGTCTGGGACTGCCCCATGTTTGATGTGTTCTGCCAATAAACTATCATATTAAGAACACACACAGAAGGCCTCCTTCTCCAGTGGCCGTGTCTTTGTAAAGGATCTTCTTTTTAAGTTTGTATAGCATAATCTGTGTAATTCTGCTGAAGGTTAAGGTGTTCTAAGGCTTAAATATTTTTTCTAAGGCAGAAATCAGACATCCATTGCTTAATCAATGACCAAAAAAATGGTCCAAATAAATGTAAGAAGACAACAAAGTTTTCAGTCATTCTTGACTTAATTAAGCACTATATATAGTTGATGAACTGTATAAATAAATAGTTGCATTTAGGCATTGATGAAAGTGAAGTGCACAAACATACTTGTAGTGTCTGTGAAAGATGACGGAGAATAATGGTTCATTTAATCTCAGCACCTCCATTTTTTCATGTCAAGAAAAGCAGAACCTATCTTCAGCAGACTTTCATCAGCGGTTAAGACCTCTGGTCTCATTTGTTCTATAAATATAATCTTAGGCAGCAAGACAATTTGTTTACTTATATGTGGTGAAGTGAATGTAAGTTCACTGAAGTGAAGTTTCTGTAAAGGTGTATGTGTTTGGTCCATGAACTTTTCCAAATCTTTATGGGTCCATTGAATTAGGTCCCCAACTCTCATGCGTTCATTGAAAAAAAAAAAACCAAACCAACCAACCAAACAAACAAACAAATAAAAAAGGGTAAATTTTTAGCCATTGAATTGAAGCTTAAAAAAAAAAAAGTTTTACATGTTGATGTAGGGGGGAAGATTCTACTTTTCTTATGTGCCATTTGAAGGCTGTGATAGCCTGCCATACAAATTAACTTGTTTCTAAAGGCAGCGGGACAAAGGCTCTGATGTTTCCAGGTCATTTACAGCAGTCTAGCAAGAAAAGATAACAAGAGAAAAACAACAACAAAAAAATAATAATAGTGTGAACACCAGCCCTTTCACAGGAAAGACATGAAAGTGCTTTTATTTGAAAAATACCTAATTTTCAATAAACATTGAATTAATCATTCTGAAAACAAATATAGTAGATATTCTGTATACCCAGTACATATATTACGTATAAAGAAATAATCAGTGGTTGTCTATAGCTGTTGTTTTCTAAAAGTCATTGCACTACACATATTTAGAAGATGAAATATACTTTTTGCTTGGATCAACACCAAATGTGAGTATCAAAAAAATAAAAGGGGAAGAATGAGGTTTTAACGCTTGCTTGTTATTTCATGGAAGTGTCTTTAATCAGATTTATAAGGCCCTTAACAATAAGTAGCAATACACTACATCATTACTGACAGAAATTTTTTAAATCTTGGAAGACTGAGAATGCAAAATTCTAATATTGGTCATTTTTCAGTTTTGTGACAACCAGCTGAAATCTATGTTGCCATTTGTTTGATTTCTCTGGCAACCACAACCTGATCTATTCTTACAAGTATATTCCTACTCTCTACTACCTCCAGTAGCTTTACACTAACTTTCTGTTTCAAACCAATGGAAATTTTTTTGGTATTGATCTACCAGGCAATGGTTTAGGTGAGACTACAGGAAGTTGAAATTAAATATGTGCCTTTTTAAATTTAATTAAAATAGGGAGACCAATCTGCCACTGAAAAAACTCATCAAAGGGTAAGATAAGTGACTTATCACTAGAGGAAGACTGAAATCTTTTTATGACAAAAATATGTTTGGTGCAACCACTTGTTCTTGGCATTGATGCTGTAATACTAGAAGAAAATGCTAAGACTGTTTTACATGGGAAGTCAAGCCAAACACACTCAAAAGCCTTAAGTAGCTCTCAAACAGAACTTACTCATAGTTGCAGTTTCCATGGTTAATATTTGCCCACAAATATTCTATCAGAAAGGAAGATCACAGCATTTACCTTGGAATTTCTGTCATTCATAGAACAAACCACTCTGGCTTTTGCTCCCATAAATGGGTCCACACATGCAAGCAATTGTGCTATGTGGTCTCATGGAAAGCAGTGATGTTCCAGGTAAACTTATAAGCTACAATTCACATAATGAATATGCAGGATCAGGCCTCTCATGAATTTTCTGCTATTCTTCTTTACCAATTAATCACACTGAGGTGGATTGAGCAGGTGTGATTCATCCTAACTGAAATCAGTAGAGCTATACAAGGCATTAAACTGACCAGGATGTTTAAAATTCTCTAAACTATCTTCTATGGTCCAGTGTGCCCATTCTCTTTAAAATATTGACTAAAGAAACACCAGGTTTCACATACAGAACCTGTAATATATGTACATAACATAACATAAGTACACATACATAACAAGGTTACATATGTATTTTTAAGGAATTCAAAAGAGTCAAAAATTACAATAAAAATTTGTGACCATTTGTAACTCAAGACCAAATTCAGCAGAATAGTCACATTTATGCAGTTGTCTGATGCATCGAGACCATCCAAATTTTTATACTAATCCTTGTATGTTCCAATGTGTTGTACATATACTTCCTATATAGTATCTTAATAGTCAAATAAAACCAACAAAAAATGAAGTGTTATTGTAATGAGAACATTTACATGATAAAAATTTTGCTAGGAAAAATTATTCCAATTTTTTAGGTGTTTAGATGGTAGAGATTCCATGTCTGTTGCTACATATTTCAGTGGTTCCTTTTTTAAAAAGCAGGAGTGAGGACCCCTTCCACAGTCATTAATATAACAAGGTGACCTAACAGAGTATCAAAGGTAGAAAAGCTGTTGAAAGAAAAATCAGTTCAGAAAAGGACAGAAAAAAGGTGAAGTATTGGAACTGCTAAAGTGTTCTTCAAACTTTTTTCTCAAAGCAAGAGAGGCACATTACATTCTAGCTTCCAACCATTATTGAGGTGAAACAGGAAAAAAAAGCACCTGACATTTCAAATGGCTGCCCACAGGAAAACTCAAGAAAGCTAAACTGAATTAGAATGGCATTAGTAGTGTCCTGGCCACATGCACCCTTACAGAGAAGTTAGAGATACTAAGTCACATAAATAACGATCTAGATAATAGAAAATTTAGGGGAAGAGATTCCACTCTGCTTTTCCTGTGAAGCTACAAGCTGAGCAAAAAAGAGACACATCTCTCTTACTGAGGATTCAAGGCAAATGAAAGCACCTCAGTTCAAAACACACAGACTCAAAACCCCTTACATACTTAAGATTAAGGCTACCAACACTCCATTAAGACCTTGGTTTTTAAATTCATGCTCCCAGACATCTACAGTTGTTTTTTAGCTTTAATATCACAGTGCAATTAAATGCAAGTTTCAGCCCTAAACCCCTTCAATATCTACAAAATTGTCATTCCCTTTCATCTACCTTGAGAAGCTTAAGTCCAGTAGACAACCTCAAACCACAGTAACTTGACTCCATTCCACACAAAATACCATTGCAGTTGCCTGCTTTCACCATTCACCACTGTCATTGCCCAGCTGATTGCCTATGTAAACAAGGCCTTCTAATTCCATCCAGTTACTCCTGAGCCCAATAAAGTACATCAAATTACAATATAGCTCCAGAAGAAAAGTGTCCAGACTTGGATAGGAAGAATAAGCAGTGAGAAGAAGCATTTTTTTCCCTTGATATGGTATTTTGTCAATCTTTCTCAGTGTTTAAAAAAAAAAAATGTATTTTATTCATCATTACTATTCATCCAGCTTCTGCTTCCAGCTCTTTTGCTTTCTTCACTTAATTAATGCATCCTTTTTATTCATTTCTGGTATGGGGACATGAAGATACAGAAGTTCATACACTTCTGATCCTTTCTAAAATCAAGGACAAAGAAAGTTACAGGAAAAATGATTCTGTCAATAAGCAGAGTGACAATAATTATTTCCTCAGCTGCTAGCTTTCAGTCTGAAATGATCAGAAACCCTGGTTTTTTTCATTTCCCAAGTGTTGGTACAAAAGCTTGAAAGAAGACACGAAGAATCACATTATTGATGCTTCCCTAGGGATCACCTCCACTCACACAGAGACAATGGTAAAATTGCCCATAGAGAAAAAGAAGTACAAAAAGCAACAAAGAATGGAATGAAAAAATTGGAAAATGCAAAGAGACAAATATGGATAAAAGTATTCTTTTTACTGAGAGACAATAATTTGAAATACTCACCAACAAGAAGGCCAATCATCCTTTATATTGAGCAAAATTATTGCTGGCAGGAAAAATATAATTTATTGCCAGTAAAACAGACAACTGCAGGAAAAGAAAGTCTCAACCTATGTAGAACAGAAATGATATTCAAATGAAATCTACAGATTTCTCATTGATCAATATCCCACAGAAATCCAGATTCAGCAGTGCTTGTAAGAGATATTTCACTAAATATCTCTCTTCTAAATTTGTGTGCACAAATACCTAGACTCCCTTAAGACCTGTTAATTACTTGAAATTACTTGAAATTACTTGGAAAAAAAGGTAAGAAAAAGCATTATCTGTTAGATAAGATTCAACTTTGATTGTAAAGCATGTGAAAGTGTGGGGTTATGATTTCTTTACAGAATTGGTAATCAAATCATTTCCTGACCAGGAAATGGTTGTTTCCTGACCAGAAAAGTGGAAATTTACTTAATAACAAGAGTAGGCTATGGCTATACATGTCTTTTAAATAACACAGGCATTTTGTATGCTATTGTGTGCTAAGCTGGCCTAATATGCCAGAGAAATATGTACATAGTGAAAACAATTCAGGAGGTGGTAAAACTGTCCTCAGAGTAATGAATACAATTCTATTTTACATTTCTTATAAGACCATTTTCATTTAGAAACCTATTATTATCAGACCTTTTAGTATTTAAATTTCATCTTAGTTGCAGAATCATATCACAGTGGAGATAATCTCAAACCAAAAGTGCTCAATACTTCAAAACTGTTGAACTGAGGATTTTTCTTAGTTATCATTATCTGTATTATGAATCTCAATCAGTGTTTAAAAAAGGAAACCAGAACATGCCTGAAGGAGTACATGTATTTGTAAATAGTAACTGAGACAAAATTCTTGTTTGTAATGTACGATTTACTGTGTTAATTACAGGAAACCTTATGCCATTATACATTTCCATCCAAGCTAACATAATAGGAAGAAGACCAAATAAATATTGTCTGTTTATGGATCAGACTGTTTAAAGAGTTCAGGTCTGATAACTGTCATTTAGCTGCCAAATATGCAGCCATCTTTTCAGCTAAGTCTATCTCCAACACTTCCTTCTGCTGTCTCCCAGCTAGGAGTTCCCTGTGGGAGCTGTTAAGGAGCTGTGACTTTTGCAAAAAAACACCCTCCTTTGCTCATAGCAATAGTCACAATGTGCTTATTCTTCCACACAAAGGGATGGTTCTTGCCCTAAGGAGTTCACGTGTCAAGAGCAGACACATGGCAAGAGTAGACAGAAACTGGGGAAAGGACAGGCTGTGGAGGATACTTATACCAACTAATTACAATCACTTTGGACACTGCAACTGACAATCTAGGATTAAGTTCACGCTTTACTCAGACTGGATTTAAGCCTAAAACTTGACTTAGTGAGACTATTGATTTACCAGTAATGCAACCAGAGAGGCAGGTCTCACATAGGACATGGTAGTTAACACCCCCAAAGCTAATACTAACTCCACCTTTGGAGTCTTATACTTCTTACCAAGCATTTCTAGGAGCCAGGCAGACTCTGTTTTCAGTTGAAAGTATATGCTGTTGACTCTCCCTTAGATGGAACTGGGGAGGAAAGCTTCAGCTAGCCCTGCTCTGAGCTAAGAAGCAAACATCAGTAACTCCTGCCTCCCAGCTGAATCCAGAGCCCAAATTACAGCAACATGCTTTTTCGTCTCCTAAAAGTCAGCACCAATCAGCAGTCATCATAGCATTTATAGGTGTCTGTCACCTTCCATTAAGTAATTCATTCTCATCTCATCCATAAACCGATAACTAGCATCTAGGAGCACTCAGGAGCAGTTTACTGTGTTGTCCTTCAGGCTACTGATTCACAATAGGGTGGCTTTGACAACAAAGCCGTCCAAAACTGCTTATGCCTGAACTGGGATTCATCAGACCAGCTGTGTCAATATAATTACTTATGGGACTCCAGGGATGATGACTGACTTAATCTCTATTAAAAACAACCTTTTCCTTTTGCAGATTTCTTTTAACTTCAACCATTTCAGTAACCTTGCTTACAATGGGGTCCATACACAATTATACTAGCACAACCGAGTGAACAATGAAATGCAGCATGTGGCGAAAGCTTTTTAAATCAGCTTTGTCATCCAGCTAGCACACTGAGAAACTCAGCTGTGACTCACCTTCCTTTTGAACAGCATATTAATGCTTAACAGCTTAGCACTTCTGGCTGTAGGGGCCCCTACAGATCTGAAGACCTACCTGAGGAGGCATTGTAACAGGCATGCCAAGGGTGGAAGTATTATTGGAGTGAATGAATCTACAGTGTCTGATGAATTTCAAACAGAAAAGAACACAACTTCTTTATCTTGTACTGATAAGTAGACCTGAAATTATAAGTATGTAAATTCCATGATCTTTACCTGAACTTCTCCAGAAAACAACCTCCCATATGCCCTATAAAAGATCTTTCCATTTTCATTTGAGAAAACCGAGGTGCTCAGAAATTATGGGTACAACCTTGGTCCACACAGCATGATTCATCATTTGTTTAAAGGGTACAGGATTCCACCCTATTTCTTTAAAGCTCATTTTTGTCAAAGTGCTATTTAACTACTTGGCATTAGCTACATATGTACATATAGCTGTTCTGCAGAATATGTGCTAATATCAACCAATTAAAAAGAAGTCATTACAGTCTACTATCACTAGGTTAAATTAGTTACCAGGGAGGTATTTAATAAAAAACCTGTCCCAATTAAGTAGAGTATACTGCAATAATATTTTACATTTATATAGCACCTTACATTTGGTGTTTGACCAATTAGGCTAAGAGAGCAATGCTAAACAACAGCAGGTCCCTTTGAAAAAAGGCAACAGCTGACTGTCAAGTTGTTCTACTTCACAGTGGGAAACGTTTCACAATAACACGGGGCAAAGTCCTAATCTTGCAACATGTAACAGGAATTTTTCAGATTTTGGAGAAAAACAACGCGACTCCAGAATGACATTGATATCAATGCTCTTCAATAGCCTCAGTGTTTTAGTCTTAATGATGTTTCTTTTGTCCGAGTACAGTCTAGAGTGCCTACAGTGGGGGTTAAAGCCAAGCTGTCTAACTCTGACACAAATTTGAAGAGACACTAAATATTTTAAACCTGTTGTTTAAACTAGTTACACACCTCCTCCAACAGAATCCAAAGCTGTTGTGGCTGTACTCTGTGTACAGTTTTATTAAAATCCTTCAAAAAGACTGTGTCTTTGCCAAAAATATATGCCCTCCCACCTTTCCTGTGTTTGGAGTTTTCCCTATTTACTCAATCAAAAATAGTAAATGTTAAGAACTAGTTCTCAAGAAAAGTAACCCCTCAATCTCAATCTGTAGATATGTGTGGTCGCTTTGTCTCTTTATGTCTCTATAAAGTGGGATAACAATGACAGTCATAATTTTAAGGATGTGTCATCACACCGAATAATGTTTTATATCTTGTTATGGAATAGTTAAACAGTAAATGTATTTGGGAAATTGTTTTGTAAACAAAGCATGTTGTCTACCAGGAATATATGTAACAAAAGAATCTTTTTCCTTTTTTTCTTCATTTCTAAGTCACACAAGAACTTGATGAACTCAGCTATATTGGAAAGGGTTAATGGCTGTGGTCAGTAAACTGAAGCCACTGCAGGTGTGAGGTTTAATTGAGAGGCAGATGCACAGCAGGTAGAGATGGAAATTAGGTTAGTAAAGGAACAGGGGAAGGTGAATGCAGAATTCCGTAATCTAAATAAAACCATACACATTTAAACTGTGTTGTCCTGTGCTCCCTTCTTTGTAAATGATGTCAAATGGTTTGTGTTTTATAAGGAGCTCATGATTTTGCAGTACATGTTCTCTAATATGTGCAAGCATTCCTCACCAGTTATTCACTTTCTTGCAGAAAAAATTACTTTTTCTTATGAGAATAGGGAGTATGTTCTCTTTTTCATGCTGCTGTTTGACATGCATAAGAGGGTATTTTTACCTGCACCGTAGATGAACTAATGATTTTCTATGCTGCTTGCTGAGCTTCTAGCAGGAAATATATCCTATTGCTCACATACTGTTAAAATTAATCGTCTAATAGGAAGGCCAAGTGCTTCAATCACAACTCCTTCTCAATACATTTTACAGTGTATGTTTTCAGAGGGAAAAAAATTATTATGTTAATAGGAAGATCTGCAATCATAACAAGATGGGAAGCCTGGGGTTAAGACTATTGTTGCAACACTGCTGAGCCCTAGTGGTAGGAAGCAGCTTGTACTGGAAGCCAAAAGGCAACCTTTGGCCAAGATTCTGCAGCATCAGAAAAGTTTGGTTGAAATCAGTGCCCACCCTGCTTAGCTGGAAGGCCTTTGAGAATGCTGATGTGGACCACTAAAAGCATACGTAAAAACTGAAAAAAGTATTAAAAATATATGCATACAAAGGAGCTATTTTATTTGCTCAAGTATGTCTTAGTTCTTTAAATCTGTTTCAGCCCACCTTCAATTTAGGGTAGACATGTCTAGACAATCTTTTTCTATAATTTCATAGTTGAAAAGGCATGGACATAAAAAAAAATTCTTGCAAAGCTGTTCACTGTAATATGAAATTATGTTTTTGCTTGACCCTCCACATATCGTTAGTTTATGTGATAAAAGTCTTGCTCCACAAACAGTAAGGATCCCAGAGGAGGCAAAACAGCAGGGTGGGGGGAAACCCCAGTTACCCAGTCAGAGAAATAACACCCTGCCTCAGCTGCTCCCAGGTCTATCAAAGGAGGGTCATCAGCCCCATGAGCTGGAGGTCTTACCCAGCACCTTAAGAAAAGAGAAACAGGTAACTGGAGAAGCTTACAGACTGAGGGGGGTTACTGCCTAGCATGCATGGGACATATTATGAGATGTCAGGAATAGCATTTTGGGATTATACAAGAGTTATTACAGGATGTTTAGGGGAGAAAACAAAGGTAGGTGGGGAAAGGGAGGGATCAGGGTGGTTTGAGGAGGAGCAAGAATTGGAAAATAGAGGGATAGGGGCATAAAAGGGCTTGGTGGTATATAAGCAGATTGCTGATCAGTATGCTTGTCTGGCTATGCTCTGTGCCTGGTCAATGCAGTCTGTTCTATCTTTTCGTTAAACTCCATTTCTGATCATCTTCCTGGGTGAGAGGATCTCTGTTTTGTGAGCATGTGTGAGTATGGGTGTCTGAGCCCTGCAATCATGGGTCATAGGAGCCTGTACGTCTGGAGTGCCAGCAACTGGAGCATGTGATGGCATGTATGTTATTGTGAGATTGCTAGTGAATATCCATCCAGACTAGCCATTGAGTAGGACAAGCAGCCTGGGAGCAAGGTGTCGAAGTGGCCATAGGTCTGTGCAGCATACGTGTGTGAGTGTCTGTGACTGATGTGAGATGCATCATAGAATGGCCCTGCATCATGCATCCTGCATTGGGTAGTGGAGAGGGCATGATCTTGAAGGAAGCTTGGAAAAGCCTTGAGATTTGTGGAGAGCCAGGAGAAAAAGCAAGGAATTTTGGGGTAATGTGGTTCACTCTAGCTTGCTTGCAATTAAAATTTTATTCTCATTTTTCACCATGATTATTGATAATTTATAACTGATTGTAATCACAAACCAAAACTAATAATTTTACTTCCCACTATAAAAAGAGTACCTGATGGATAGGACTAACACATGAATGTTATTATGAATGCTTTTCATTCCTAAAAGTTATGTGCAGCCCAAAGTCTGGCAAATAACCAGAGACATCCTTTGCAGAGGTCACTTCACTGCAATATAAATAAAGTGTGTGTGTGAGAGTGTGTGTGTGAATCCTA
>WAAD01025782.1:25826-47036 GCA_013389945.1 Fregata magnificens | reverse complement strand
ACAAGTTCTCTTTGATCAATGATGCTGATCAGTGATATCTACATCTAGCTGAGTTTCATGGGCTTATTTAGGCAATTGCATGTCCCCAAAGTAATGGAAGCCTTTCTGAAAGATTACCACAATGGGTTCACCCAAGAAAGTAATTATACAGATCAAACTAGGGGAAAAAAAGGATGAAGATTCCTAATGAGGTTATATTGCATATCCTATATAAAATTTGTAAGATATTTATTAAAAACATCTATTCTCACCTAATCATTCAGAGTCTGAATGTACACACTGATAGAGAATTTGATAAATCATAATGGGCAGCATTTAATGCTATGCATAGGATAATAGGTATTTTTAACAACCAATTAATCAAAATTTTCTGATAAAGTTGCTGCTTTTTTATTTCAGTGCAGATTATAGTTATAATTCACTCCAGCATTAGCTAGTCAATTAAAAGCTTCTCTCCTTCAATTTTTGTATGAACTGAATAAATGACAATCTTACTTAATTACATCTATATTGCACTCTTAAATGGAGTTAGGATGAGAAATAATTGAAAAATAGTGTAAGGGAAAAAACACTTATAGGAATCCTTCTTTAATTATGCATAATCTATTCTTTTACTCTAGCTGTGCACAAAACTGACTTTGTTTTGTGAATTTACCGCTTAACCAAAAAATAAAATGAGACTAACTAACCATGGCTTGCAGGAAACTGTCTCCATTGCAAATGAGGTGCTAACTGGAGTATACACAGCTGTGGTTGGTGCTGATAACATGAGCAGTTCTGAATTAATTCTTCCTTAGCAACTCCTTCATGCTTAGCAACTTCCTGAAAGATGTTCAAACAGTAACAGTAGACAATATGTAAAAGAGAAAAAAAAGAGCTAAGATAAAAAAAAAAAAAGAAAATGCAACATCTACTTATAAAAAATTCTGTGGAACAAAGAAAGTTTTCAGAAGCATGAAGTTTATTATTAAAAGGTTTTACAAGAGCATAGACAAATCTACTAACTGTTAGTAATTACAACCTGAGAAATGCCGATTTGAAATTAATTTTCCTAATTGTGAAATGCTTTGGGGTCTTTTTTCTTAGTGAATAAATGCATAATCTAAAATCCTGTTTCTGCTACAGAAATTAAATACAAAAGTCAATCTTGTAATTCTCAGCATAGAGGTGCTGACCCTTTGAAATATTAAGGTTCTGTCAGCTGACCTATGAAGCAACAAAATGATACTTAAAAGGGGTATCACATTCAGGATATCTTTCTTTGCTCTTTGAATGATATCACACTGCAGCTTAAAAGTGGCTTAATAGTGAGATCTTTCAAACATGACAATATGATCTATGATACCCCAGAGTCACCTATCACTACACACAGCTTCATCAAGTTTGAGAAATTTTACGGTCTAGTATGAAGAAAAGTGAGCCAAAGAACACAGTGTTATATTATACAATATATATTAGTTACAGGATGATATGAAATAGTATGAAAATAAGTTTATCATTTGGTCTGTCTCCATCAGTCATTACCCTACCTTTTAGCATACAAAAACTTTCCTTAGTCAAAAAAAAAAAAAAAAGGTCCAAAAATGTTTAATAGGACATATAGGAAGAAAGAATGGGGAAAATACAATGTTTTAAAAAGCATGAGGTTCATCTCAAAGTCTTTCTTCAGCCCATCAATTCTAATCATCAATATAAAATTAATTTCCATGTAATTTGGAAATCCAGCAACTGCTGGTTTTAAGCTTTCCTTCTTTAGAAATGAATCTATTACAAATTCCAGACTTTCTTTTACAAGAGTATATCACTGCTTGTTCAAACTCCACTGACTGAGTTTTTAACCTATCCAATCACTGCCAAAGTCAAAATACTGCACTGTGCACTTTACTGAATAACAGTCATTATTAGGAAACTTATGGTGTCTTCTTAGGTTTCCAAGCACTTTTAGAAGATCATAGTCATCCTCTGTATATACAGGATTACAAAATACTAAAGTAAAGCCAACTCCTGGAAGATCACCTTGGTGCAATCTTGAGAAGTCAGCCTGCACACTTCCCTGGGACTCACCAGAGAAACTCCGTCAGAAACCTGGTCAGAACATGGGACACCTCAACTCAGCCTCAGCAGCAAGGGCAGCTACAAGACTTTCCGTAGTCGTGTTTCCAGCTTTTAGGGAGCTTTTAGGTACACAACTTGCATAGCCACTTTATCTTAGCCATATCTTTTGTGGGATATTACTACTCAGAGACTGAGAGACTGACCGAAGATTCTCTCTTTTTCTGAGCTGCTGCGTTTTCAAGTATCCTACCTACACAGCCTAGTGGAGAATAACATATTTGTGCACACAAAACCAAGATCTATAACGTATACTTGAACAGAATTTCCCAAGTGAGCCATTGATATTTTCTGGTTATTGGTCTTATCTTGTATTTGAACATGGTGAACATTTGGACTGTGCAATAATTCAGCTTGAAAAAAATGCGACTAGTAACTTATTGCTAAGAGGTATATTTTCCTGTTCAACACGAATAATTTAAAGGGCTACTATTACACATAGAGTTTTGTAGTTTTAGTGGCTTTTAAATTTTATTTCCCAAAAGGCCTTTGACTGTCAGGAGTCTGAAGGTTTTTGAACCTTGATTTGAGAGCCTGGAACTTAAGTTCTGTATTAGGCTATACCAGGTTAAATCCCAAATAAAATGTCACTGTAAACATATCTGAAATTCCTGGACAAAATTTGTCCTGGATGCTTTTTTTCTGGCACCCCATTTTAGAAATTCCTGTGTTCTCCTAGCCCTTCCTGCTTGACTGCAATTTCATGCCATGTTCACACTTGTGCCAGCACAAATGCTTATGGGACCATGTGGATACCCAGGTTAATTCACTGGGAAAAAAGAAGGAAAGGGGAAAAGGAGGAAGGGGTAGACATGAGAAGAAAGAAGGGGAAGGGTCTCTGTCTAACTTTGCTGCCAGTGAAAAGGTGCATAGTACTATATCCTATATCAGAAAGTTCACAAGTTCAGGCTTAGCTGGGGAATGAAGAACTAGCAAACCTTTCAGCCAACCTTTCTTAGCACTCAATAAAACATTAATTTTTCATGTCTTTTGCTTAGCCACAGGTAGACACATTACTGCTAATTTTCAGTTTAGGTTAAAACTCTACAGAGACCTCTGGTTGTCAGTGCCTGAGCTGGCATTTGACAATTTGTGAGGTGTCAGGTGAGTACTGATGAGGTTGAGAACTAGGTGTTGTCTTGTTAATGTGCTTGGCAGGAAAGCAGAGCAAATTCACAGCAGAAAGAGCCTTTAATAACCCATGGATGAGGATACATCTCAGAGAGGATGATGGGTTTTAGAGGTCTGGATACAGCAGTTTGAAACTGAATTTGGGGTTTTAACATTATGAAGAAGGAAGGTTATGATTGCCACTTCAGATTTTGATCTGGGTTTAGCATACAGTCTAAATGTAACTAAAAGCAATTTTATTTACTTGCTTAAGGTACATGGGTTAGCTCTGAGACTATAAGTGGAAATACGAAAAAATTTAAAAAATAATTTACATGACAGATATTTAAGCTTACAGATAAACTATATAAAAGAAAAAAAAATGACTAAAAGGTCCTAAACTCATAGTATTATTGCATTTTACCTCTTTCACTCTCAGATAATCTGAACAAGAAATTTAAAGAATTTTAGTTTTCTCCTGTAATGATGGATAAGAGGATACTCTGCATTTTTGATGAGAGCATTCCCAGAATTCCAAAACAGCCTCCTTTGACAAGCCACCAGAAATAAACAAATAAAACTATAAATTACACAGGTAATTTCTCTGCTTCTCTATAAAATAGGCTAATAGATTATTTTTTGCGCAACCACTTCCACTGAGAATTTTGTATGCACCCAAATATTTTGATGCAGTTGTCTGTGCTAAGTCTTGATGTATATTACTTTTGCAAAGCACAGGCAAGTTATGCTCCTTGGCAGTGACTGATATTTTATGCATTAAACATGTAATCATGTGGCAATTAGGGATGGTGATATTATATCAGAATAGTATGATAATGAAGTTCACTTTGAAACAGTGTTTGGTAAACAACCTCTGTGCAGGATCTCCTAGCAAATGTTTTGATTGTCTCTTCTGTTTAATAGAAGTTCATTGCTGGAAGATCATAGGAAAGTGTTCATGAAAGATAGACTTTATCAAAGACACCAGAGATAATGTGTCAAAACCAAGGATGATGTAAATCAGATGATTTTTTCAGTTTATATAGAATCATAGAATTATTTAAGTTGGAAAGGACCCTTAAGATCATGAAGTCCAACCATTAACCTAACACTACCAAATCCACCACTAAACCATGTCCCTAAGTGTCTACCTATCTTTTAAATAGTTCCAGGGATGGTGACTCAACCACTTCCCTGGGCAACCTGTTCCAATGCTTGATAAACCTTCCCGTGAAGAAATTTTTGCTGATATCCAATCTAAACCTCCCCTGGCACAACTTGAGGCCATTTCATCTCGTCTTATCACTTGTTACTTGGGAAAAGAGACCAACACCCACCTCGCTACAACCTCCTTTCAGGTAGCTGTAGGGAGCAAGAAGGTCTCTCCTCAGCTTCCTCTTCTCCAGACTAAACAGCCCCAGTTCCCTCAGCCGCTCCTCATAAGACTTGTGCTCTAGACCCTTCACCAGCTTCGTTGCCCTTCTCTGGACACGCTCCAGCACCTCAGTGTCCTTCTTGTACTGAGGGGCCCAAAACTGAACACAGTAACCAAGGTGCGGCCTCACCAGTGCCGAGTACAGGGGCATGATCACTTCCCTACTCCTGCTGGCCACACTATTCCTGATACAAGCCAGGATGCCATTGGCCTTCTTGGCCACCTGGGCACACTGCCGGCTCATGTTCAGCTGGCTGTCGACCAGCACTCCCAGGTCCTTTTCCACCAAGCAGCCTTCCAGCCACTCTTCCCCAAGCCTGTAGCATTGCATGGGGTTGTTGTGACCTAAGTGCAGAACCCAGCACTTAGCCTTGTCGAACCCCATACAGTTGGCCTTGGCCCATCGATCCAGCCTGTCCAGATCCCTCTGCAGGGCCTTCCTTCCCTCAAGCAGATCAACACTCCCACCCAATTTGGTGGTGTCTGCAAACTTACTGAGGGTGCACTCGATCCCCTCGTCCAGAGCATTGACGAAGATATTAAACAGAGCTGGCCCCAATACTGAGCCCTGGGGAACACCCCTTGTGACTGGCTGCCAACTGGAGTTAACTCAATTCACCACAACTCTTTGGGCCCGGCCATCCAGCCAGTTTTTTACCCAGCAAAGAGTACACCTGTCCAAGTCATGAGCAGCCAGTTTCTCTAGGAGAATGCTGTGGGAGATAGTGTCAAAGGCTTTACTAAAGTCTAGGTAAACAACATCCACAGGCTTTCCCTCATCCACTAAGAGGGTCACCTTGTCATAGAAGGAGATCAGGTTAGGCAAGCAGGACCTGCCTTTCCTAAACCCATGCTGACTGGGCCTGATCCCCTGGTTGTCCTGTATGTGCTGCGTGATGGTACTCAGAATAATCTGCTCCGTAACCTTCCCCGGCACCGAGGTCAGACTGACAGGCCTGTAGCTCCCTGGATTCTCCTTCCGGCCCTCCTCGTAGATGGGCATCACGTTTGCTAACTTCCAGTCAACTGGGACCTCCCTGGTTAGCTGGGACTGCTGATAAAGGATTGAAAGTGGCTTGGTGAGCACTATCATTTGAATGTATCCATCTGCACTGAAGTAGCCAAAGGAAAGTAATAACTACTATTTCTGTTTAAATAACAAATAAACAACAAGCACAACTACAGTCTGAGAATCATTCAGCAAATGTTCAAAACCAGTGCTACTTAATATTCTAACTTCTCTTCTATTGAAGACTTCTGATTCTTCCTTGAATGATACTTATAAGGAGTGTCTCTCTCATTTTTTTTCAGTCAGATGAGCAACATGCTGTTGAAGATATTCTCCTGACCTTCTCCACCTACCACACTTCAGTTCATACTGTAGAGCAGTCTTTGGGGAAGTAAACTTTCATCCTTTTAGATGAAATTAAACTTCTAATGGGCACCTGCTCATCAGAGTTAGCAGAACTAGTCCACAATAATGCCTTAAAATCCATGTAGTGTAGATGTTGGGTTTTCAGCTCTTTCACTGTACTGATTGGGTTGCACTATATGCTCTTATATAGTTGGCCATAATAAGGTACAGTAACATGTGTCCTGAAATTTCTAAGAGGCAAATGTACTAAGTAACTACACTCTACAAATCTTATCCAATTCTATAGCTACCAATTCTGCAATTTTCAGGACAGTATCAAAACTTTTTAGAAAAGCTCAGCACTGGCAACAACAGGAATCTTCATCTGTCTTTGTTAGATGTGCCAGATTCTTTTGATGCCAAAGAGATGCTCTTGTACATAATCCTTTTTAAGCTTAACCTTTACAAGTAGTTGTAACATTACAGTGTAACATAGACAGCTTCTCTAAAAATGTTATTACAATTGTTTCTAAGTAGCATTCTTTGTAGTGCTAATCAAATGAGACAGCAGCTCATCATATATTCATGATTCCAGAAATTGCAAATGTCAGTACCGTCAATGTTCTTACACTGCTGTGACATAAGTAGAATAAGCTGGTTTTGAATTACTGACCTCATTATTCCCTCATTCCATTTGCTCTATCATCAACAATAATGTTCAAGTAACAAATAATTTCAGCAAGAAATATTCAATATTTTCTCTGAAACTGAAGGTTCTCTTCTCAATGCTCCTTTCACAATAAACTGCAACAATTGCATATTCCTTTAAGCATGAAGGTATTGAAATCGATTGAGAACTGGGAACATTAAAAACCAGAACTAAATGAATAACACTTTTTCTACTTTCTGGTTTCTCTCCTTTTGCTTTGTAAACTTTAAAACAAAAAACCTCATTTTTATTTGAGAGATTTTCCTTTTAAAATGTCTAGTTTTTTAAATATTTCCCAATTTTCATTTTGATTTAGTTTGAAAATATAAAAATGTTTTATATTTACTTTAATTATATAACAACTTTAAAAATAGTTTCAAAATTAAATGGCTTAAAATCAGCCTAAATTTAAATTACATTTTTAATGTATCTAAAATCAGCTAATTTTTTTTCTCAGAACTTTAAGAAATCTTTTTAAGAAAGAGAATGCTTCTGAAGAGGTAACTTATGAAGACACAGAAGTAACTTTTTCATCCTATGAATTTATCACTAAATGTAAACATTATTAATCTGTAGTTACAATCACAAGGTAGCTGGTTTTGTTTTGTTTCCTATTTCACAACAATATCCCAAATAATAGTTCAGTAAGAAAGCAAATTCCAAACTCATCTATTTTGATGTTTGTCTAAGAATAAGTAAATTTGAGATATTACAGGACACTGCTTAGACACTTAACAGATGGCCATGGTTCACAAATTCTTCTTCGGATCCCTCGTATAAAAGCAATAAAGGCTGAAATGCTCCTCCTGTTAGTGCCAATAGCAAACCTCTTATTGACTACCATGTTATGAATCAGGCTGAGCATGGACAAGAATCTGACCACACAACCTGCAGCCAGGAACGTAAATGAGCATGTGTTAACTATATGGGGGTGTCAGAGGAGAATGCAATTTGAATGATATATTGGGTCTATGAATTTTTCGCAAAACTAATTTTTCTGTGTTTGTTGCTTTGGAGAAACAGAAACATAAACAACCAGTTTCTCTTCAGCAGTCTTGCTCCTTTATTACCAAAGTGTCTTTTCCTCAGAAATTGAAAGTTTCAGTGTTTTCTTCAGCTCTTTCTGACTATAAGGGTTATGTTTATTGAATCAAAATGAGGAAATAATACCGATGATGTATATAATAATGTGATCAGAACAGAACAACTTTTGTGTAGAATGCTGGGTATCAAGTGTTTACAGTAAACAGCATGCAATAAAGCCAAAATCTAAAACACTTTAAAAATGGTTAATGAAAAATCACTCCCACAAGGAAAAGAAAAAGGCTTCCTCCGCACTCACACTGCCAAGATCATTATTACAGCTTACAATTCATTCACCATGTTCTCTGATTTATCTTCAGGAAGGCAGGCAGCTGGGAATAGGCTGTACGAATTTTTCATGCTGTGGGAATGTGCTCTAGTTTCTGTGGCAACTCAGGGAAGTCCTTGTGTCATACACTCTTGTCCCACATGCAGTGCCATCAATTCGGGCATGTGTAGCAAGCCTGTCACTTCCCTGAAGCACCAGTACCAGTGTGTCTTTGCAGATGGACTGTAAAAGATGGGGCCAAGCTGGCCAGAAATGTTGGAGCAGATACCACATTATTATAGAAATGGATATAACTCATTTCTGTAGCTACACTACACTGTTTTCTTTATAGGTCTTTACATTCTGTTTCAGAACTTTGGCCCAGTTCTCAGCAAACATAACTTATTGTGCAGAGATATATGTTTCGAGTTTTACTAAAGTGAATTAATCAAACCAGTTTTGGCATATCCCAGCAAAGGTGTTTACTATTTAGTATTGTTTTTTTCCATAAAATGACCCTTTATTTACTCATGTTTTTGTTTCACTTTGGAGCTTCCAAGGATTCAAAGGCCTTTCTGAATATCAAAAATCCCTGAGGGGCCCTTCTCTAACACAGAAAGCTGCATCGACTCCAAAAGGATCTCTTAAAAATTGTCTATCATTCTCTGAAATAAAAACATAAATATGTATATATACATATATAATTTTTAAAAAAGAATTAGAAGAAACAGCTGGGATAAGTAAAACTAATCTTTTAGTACCAAAATTTGACAGCATCAGCTGAGAGGTTAATTAAAAGTTAATTTCACCAACTGAAATGGTAAGCAAAAGTATACTGTTACTCTTGTAATCATAGCTAAACCGTGACCTGAGTAAGGATTGTAAACATTCTGTTACTGACCCATATCATAGGCTAAATAGCTAATTCAAAGATATTGCTAACATTTATGGCTTCAGTTTCACTTTTTAATATGCTAGAATTGATTTTATTTCATCTCATATTTACTTGATGATTAATGCACCCTATGGTTATTTAACTCATGCATAAACCATCCCGTGGATACTTGCAATGTTCTGTTTATCTCAGAGATATTTAGATGAAATATCTAACTCCTAACATCAATGTCTGTCCTGAAGGAGGAGGCAATCATGCTAGTCACTCAGTATTCCAGTACAACAAATGGAAAGGCCATTTCATGCACACAGTTTAACTCCTGCAAGCACAGGAAACCAGGATGCAGTAATCTGTTCCGTAAATGGAATAAGTATGGCTGAAAAGTAGTTATACTTTCTCCCCAGATACGCCCATTAAAAGACTGACCCAGAACAAATTCTGATGATTAGGAACCTTCTTCTAATTTAGTCTAAATTTACATAGGCCAGTATTTATCTCACAACAGTATTGTCCTCTGGCTTATATAACTCTACCCCCTGTTTACATTCCTCTCTCTCTCCCCACCGTATTTCTAANTTTTTTGCGTGACAGAGGAGCCAAACTCTTTTTGTCTTCTCTTATAATTTCTATGAATAATGACAATATTGGCAAAAATCAGGTGAACACCTACTTAGAAGGTAAATGCAAAATCAAGGGGTACAAGCATTTGTTTTGTTGATGTGGACATAGGGCACCCATATTTGGACACATGATACCAACGTCTATTCAAAGCAGAATCTTCCTCCATTCAAGATCCCACATTCTTTCTTACAGTGAACTATTTGCCATCCACATAAACAGACTAATTAAATATGCATCTAAAAAGGGCCAATATCCTAGTGTCTGCTGCCTTCAGTTGGACTGCAAAAACACTTGACCTCAATCTCTGCTTCAAGAGAGGCCAAAGAGGGATTGAAAACAGCCTCCCACATTTCAGATGAGCTGGATGACCCTAATAACCCAACTACCAGCAGTGAATAGGTGAGCATGCGCCTTACCTCCCTCAGTCGCAGCTGCCTGCTGTGCTAAATGAATCTGAGTGGGCCCTGTGAGATTTTCTTAAGGTTCTGGACTGGCAAGAATCAAACCAAAAGCCCCTTTGTTTTCTACAGAACCCTCCTTCTCAAGTCACCTCTTCCCTCCCACCAGCAACCTGTGATAAACTCAGCCAAAACAACTGTTTTCCAAACAACTCACGGAAGTTCGTACCCTGGCTTTTCTTCTCTACAGTAACCTCATTGAGCAGTACAGTATTGCCTCTACAATTTTATTTTTTTTTTCTGTTTCCTGCCCCCCCCCTTATTTTAACCAGGGTCTACTGGACAGATCTTCGAAGGAGTCAGCTTGAGCAAAGCAAAGGGTAATTGCTGCGTTATCCCAGCACACCGGCTGAGGAGCAATTATACCCAGTTAGAAAGGGGTGTAAGAACAGGCCTCCAGAGCTCTTGAAGGAGAGCTCAGAGAGGGAAGAATCAGAAGCCATAAGACAGAAAAGGTTTGTGTTATTCTGAAAGCAAAGTAAAATATTATTCTTCTGAAAACACTGTGTTTTCAATAAAGCAGACATCAAGAGCTGACATCACCACAAACATCCCAGTAGTCCCTTGAAGATATCCCTGTGTTTAGTTTCATGTTTGTCCCCTAAGCAGGATAGTATCCTTCATCTTTAACACTATTGGCAATACTAACCCTTTCCCCAGGAGCTCATACAGTGTGACAATGTCTAGCTGTGACTATTGTGAAATACATCTGCAGAATATTCATGTTAACGTAATCATTACATTTCAGGATGTTTAGGATCTCTTATAGGAC
The DNA here is from genome assembly GCA_013389945.1 of Fregata magnificens. Taxonomy (NCBI): domain Eukaryota; kingdom Metazoa; phylum Chordata; class Aves; order Suliformes; family Fregatidae; genus Fregata; species Fregata magnificens. Next base: position 36,219 of record WAAD01025782.1, on the reverse strand, counting down.
ACAAAATGAAAAAACTACAGATATTCTGTTTCCCCTTTCCTCTATCAGGATTTAATATGCACCTTACAGAGTTAGATTGCAAATATGACTGTTGCAGGTTAACCTCAGCTGGCAGCTAAGCACCACACAGTTGCTTGTTCACTGCCCTTGCCCCCAGAGAGAATAGGGGCAGAGAATAGGAAGAGCAAAAGCAAGAAAAGTCCTGGGCTGATATAAAGAGAGATTAATAAGTGAAGGAAAGAGGAAGAAAAAAGGAAAAAAAAATTAGGCAAAGAAAATCACTCACTGCCTACCACAAGCGCACCAATGCTCAGCCATTCTCAGAGAAATGAGAGATTTCTACCTTCCTGAAAATCACCCTCCCCTCAGTTTTTATTGCTGAGCATGGTGTTACATGGCATTGAATATCCCTTTGGTCAGTACGGGTCAGCTATCCCAGCTGAATCCCCTCCTAACTTCTTGCACACCCCCAGCCTGCTTGATGGTGGAGCAGAGTTGGAGAAAAAGAGAATGTCTTGGTGCTGCACAGGTGCTGCTCAGCAAGAGCCAAAACACTGTGGTGATATCAACACTGTTTTAGTCACAAATCCAAAACACAGCACCATATGGGCTGCTGTGAAGAAAATTAACTACATCCCAGCCAGACCCAGTACAATCTCCATCCCTTATTCCATACCTTTTATGTCATGGTTAAGTCATGCAATCCAACACCTCCTCATTAACCCACCCCTTTCCTGTCCTTTGATGTATACACAGATATCATTCCCTTATGCTATGGGCCATATCCATAAAATCTCCACTGAGTTAATTTGATCCATGACTTGGGTTCTATCTGTTATGGTGGTCAGTCAGGACAGGAGATATGGCATATCGTGTTGAGTTATTGGGCACCAAAGCCAGCTCAGGTCAGGTCAGTGCTACACTTCCACAGCTTCTTGCAAGGCTCGTCCTCCATTGAGTCAGGTGATTCCTGTTGTAGTACTTCCTATAACATATAACTCAAATAGTGTGTTATTTTCTCCCAAGGTTAGATTTCCTTGAAGTACACACCTGATTTCCCCATCTTCCCACATTACCCACCAAATGACCCACCAGGTCCTTGAGTGAAAGCAATCTCACAAGTGGGTTTGCTTTTTCTGAAGGGAGAAGCAACCCATGCTGTCTTTCCCAACCATTTCCCTACACACACTATGGGGAACTTATCTCCTTCTATAGTAGGAAAGGAGTTTGCTTGGTCAGGACGAGGTCAATTATTTGATCCTCTGGTATTAACCAGCCAAGCAGCTTCTTCTAAATTTGCAGCCTAATGCTTGTATGTCCCAGCACCCATCCCTTTCAGCGTAGTCTTCAACAGTCCATTGTGTTATTCAATCTTTCTGAAGGCTGGTGTGCAATAATGAAGTGTGATGCACCCAATCAATGCCGTGTTTCTTGGCCCACGTGCTTGTGAGGTTGTTTCAGAAATAAGTTCCATTGGTTGACTTGACTCTTTCTGGGGCTTCCTGCCACCACAGAACTTGCTCTTCAAGACCCAGGATGCTGTTTTGGATGGTGCTATGGGCTACACGGTGTTTCCACCCATCCGATGGTCACATCCACTATGATATACATGTGATGCTTGTCTTGGTGGGTTTGTGGCAGTGTGATATAATCAATCTGCCAGGCCTCCCATATTGATGTGCACCCACTATCTTTTATACCAGATAGGCTTTAGTCACTTGGCTTGCTTGATTATGGCACATTTTGCATTCATGAATAACTTGTGCAATGGATTTGGTGGTCCGGTCCACCCCTCGACCGTAAGCCCAGATGTACTTCGCATCGCTTTCTAGGTGTCCCAATGTTATATGGGCCCACTGAGCTATGAATAGTAGTGCATCCTTATGTTTCCAGTCCAGGTCCACCTGAGCCATTTGATTTGGACATCAGGAAGAATTTCTTTACTGAAAGAGTGGTTAGGCATTGGAACAGGCTGCCCAGAGAGGTGGTGGAGTCATCAACCCTGGAGGCGTTCAAAAAAGGTGTAGACGTGGCACTCCAGGGCCTAGTTTAGGAGTCATGGTGGTATTAGTTGATGGTTGGACTTGATGATCTTAGAGGTCTTTTCCAACCTTAATGATTCTATGATTCTATGACTCTGGCGTGTCACTCTACTTTTTTATTGTTTCCATGTTCTTCAGTGGCACAGCTCTTAGGCACACAAGAATCTACATGATGTACCTTTACAACAAGGCTCTCTACATGGCAACAATGTCCTGCCATAATGCAGCAGACCAGATGGGTTTACCTCTGCGCTGCCAGCTGGTCCATTTCCATTGATGTAGCCATCCCTGCTGGGCATTTGCCACCATCTATGAGTCAGTATAGAGACAGAGTACTGGCCACTTTTCTCGTTCAGCAATCTCTAGGGCCATCTGCGTGTCTTTCACTTCTGCAGACTGACTTGATTCACCTTTTCCTTTGACATTTTCAGCAACTTGTCATGTGGGACTCCATAAAGCATCTTACCACTTCCAATGGACCCATCAGTAAACAGAGCACATTGCTTTTCATTCTCTCGTGATTTATTATACAGTGGGGCCTCCTTGCCACAGGTCACCTCCTCAGACGATGCTTTGAAATCTCCACCTTCTGGCCAGTCCATGATCTTTTCCAGGACTCCAGGGCAGTTGGGGTTCCCCATTCGGATCCATTGTGTGATCAGTGCTACCCACTTACTCCACATCGTGTTGGTTACGTGATGTGTAATGGGGAACCTTCCTTTGAATGTTCAGCACAGCACAGGCAATTGCAGTGCCAAGAGGAGCTGCACTTCCATACCAACTACTTCTGAAGTGGCTCAACTCCCCTCATATGCTGCTAATATCTCTTTTTCATTTGGGGTGTAGAAGACCTTAGATCCTCCATATTCCCAGCTCCAAAACCCTAGATGTCAACTTCGGGTCTGTCTGGGTGCTTTCTTGCCAGAGGCTCCAGGTAGAGTGGTCTGACTGCAATGCAGAGCCCATTTCTCACATCTGATCCTGTCCAGACTGGCCCAAGGGCTACTGCACAAGCTATCTCCTGTTTGATCTACTTAAAGGTTCGTCACTGCTGGGGGCAAAAACGTTCTTCTTTCAGGTGACTTGGTAGAGAGGACTTACAATCTGTCATGGGTTAACCTCGGGTGGCAGCTGAGCACCACAGCTGCTTGCTCAGTCTGCATTGGCCGGCTGTGGGATGCTCAGCTGCCAACTGAGGTTAACCCACAACAATGACTATTCTCAGTCATATTTACAATGCCTTATTCTGGAAGCAGTGCTGTTAATTTCACTGAGGCTGTGTGGTTGTGCAGCCCCCCGGGCCACTCTGAGGTACCAGGTTTAGCCCTATCGTGCTGTTATCTTAGCACAATGACGGGCACCAGGCACTCCCTGGCCGCACCTGGACCATCTCCTGCCGAATTGTATACCAGAATGACTCAGCACAAATTGTGGCCAAATTAGGAAATACTGACCAAAGGCAATCATCTCGAGATCCTATAAATAGTGATCCCAAGGTGAGACCTTTGGATCTCTCCCGGACTGCAGCAGGCTGCGTGACCCAGTATCTCCCCCTGAGCTGGGATGCCTCTCAGTGTAGATTTCGCGAGGATTGAAGGATCGTCCACCGATGATTTTGCAAGAACTCAAAGGCCTGACTTCGCGAGGTTCACTGACTGTCTGTTGATGAATGCCGGCACATAAAAGTGAGTAATTTGTGAAACTCACGAAAAGAGAAATTTTAATCACGGGTTAACCTCTGTGTGTGTATGTGTGTGTGTGCGTGCAATTTGATTTAAACTGTTTGTCCTGTCTACGTGTATGTGTGATTTCATTTAAACCCCATCTGTGTGTGCAACCCTGCTGTAAGTTTCGGGTGACCCTTGCCATTCTCGAATCCTTAACTAAGTCGCTATTTTGATTGTAACAAATTTCATTGAATCGCTCTATTAAATTGGCTGATACTTAAGTGTTAAGAATTATACAACATAATATTGTGATCTATCTCAAAAATATTAATAAATCCTAAATTGCTGCTAGACCAAAAGAGTGTAAAAAATCTTATTCTGTGACAGGCTGCTGAAGGAACTGGACAATATTCAGTATAATTAAAGGCTTAGAGACCATAAGAATAAATGGCAAGAAAATGCCATTATAATCCTCATTGCTGCTTCAGATAAATGGTTCAGAATTTTACATACTATAACAGCTTTTAAAACATTTTTGGCTATCCTTATATCACTGAACCTACTAAATCTGAAATGGAATTCTTTCATTCTCAAAGATGTGTTCTGTACCTGAAGAAAGAAACAGGCGAAAACAGAAATGTTGTAGTTCCAATGCACAGAAGTTGAGTTGCCACATGTGTTAACTCATTAGCCTATTACTACCCAAGGAAAATGTTCCTTAATTTTTCTGCTCACAGATATAGGAAGATTGAAGAAAAAATGTAAGGAGGCAAGGTTAAAATATATCAGCAATTTTGGAAAAGTCTGCACTACATAATGGCTGCAACATGGGTTGATACGCTCAAGCTAACTTCCCCCCACCCTGGCCCCTTGGTAAAATACCAAAAGCAAAACCCCAGGGATAATATTAGCAGCCCAGACCTTGCAAGCTTGCTTCAGTTTGTAAGTTTTTGCTTCCAAGGTTAGCCTATGCCAGCAATGGTTCTTTGCTGCTAGTATTTAACCTAATGAGATGAAAACTATGGACACACACAGCCATATAACTTACAATACTACCCCGCCACTATAGCATATATCTGAACCCACTGGCAAGAAAAGCCATAAAGAGCATATACTCAGGAGTATTTCACAAGAAACTGCTTTTATCATGACTTAGCAGCAAGATTTTCCTCGTTTTTTCTTCATCTAAGAAACTAAGAATATGAATTAATTAATGAGCAAGTTTTTATTGTACAACTACGGAAATTAGTATAGTCCAAAGACACTAGGTACTGTTCATGAATTGTAGCTAGCACACGGACTATCCCAAAAACAAATTACATTACTATTTTGGGAAGGACCACACTGCTGAGCAAATTACAAACATAATTTTACTTCATCACAGATTTAAGTGTTTTGATAGAAATGATAAAGGTTAGACAGCTCCCATTGGCTTCAGGATGAATGCTGTTCAAGCAGTTTTCTGTAATTAATCACTCTTCTTCATCCCTCTGCTTTGTTTTCTTTGCCTCCTCTTCCTCAACTGTTTCTCACTAAATGAGACTGCTACAGCTGTGATTTCTTTTAAATGGCAGTACCTTCCTCAAAAGTCTAAAACACAGGCAGCAGGTATATATTACTCCATGGCAGCATCACCTTACTAACAAGGAGCAATTATGAGAACAAAACAGTTGTCATACTTGTTATCAAGTACATTCATTTATTGTTTAAGAAAACACCATCAAACAGTGATCTAATACAAACCCTAAAACATAATAATCTAACATCTGCTGCCAAGTAATTTGATTCAAAGTCCTCAAAGATTTAACAGAATATGATGAAAGAAAATGAAGTACATGTTACATGTCACTGAAAACGTAACAGAAATTGATGGTGTTTCTCTTTAACAGTCACCATCTGCTATTCTAAATCTTATACAGTTTTATTATCTGTAGATAGGAGAATAAGTGATCTGCAGCTGATTTTTCCTTTTTGCATTGTAAAATATCACAGAAATATGGTGTAAAAGAAAAAATGAGAGAAATCCCCCCAGCAAAAGAGAATCCCTAAGGAACAGCAAAATAGAAGATTCTCTTTTAATAGGATGGGATGGAAATGGGATGTTTGGAAAAATCTTCAAACTGAAATTACTTGGTGGTTGTAAGTTTTGGGTCCTGCATTCATTTTTCACTGACGTAGCAGTAATAAATTGGAATTGATTAAATATGTAGAAAGGAAATTCACCCTTTATTGTTTCAGTGAAGGACATCAGTAAACAGATTTAATATATGCCAGTAAAATTTAACATTTTCATGTATTTTATAATGGGAGGCAGTAAACAGATTCAATATACACTAATACTTTCAGTCTCCCTCAAAATATATATATATGTTCAATTCCATGAGTATATTTACCTCACACAGAGGAAAATTGCAAGGATTTTCACAATATTTGGCAACACATGCTCACTGTTTACAGGTTATAGTGGAGTCCTAAAACAAATGGATCCAGATGGCTATTCTGCCTCCTCCACCATGTGGGAATATAGAAACTGGACTTGGCAAATATGCCTGGAAAAGTCACCCTCACAGGCTGTTGTACAGCTATTACCAGACCTACTCGAATAGCCAGTCTTGTACTGCTACTTTTTCCTTGTGCGTGGAGGGTAGGAAAATATATCTATTTAATCATATATCCATAGACGCCAGGCACCTATTTCTTAGACAATTCACTTCTGCTTAACATGTTCCTATTCAACTGTTTTGGGGGAAGATTAGGGCTACTTTCTCCCCCACAGGTAGAATAAAAGAGCAGGATCTTGGCATTGTGCAACTCTTTACACCTATGCATGTAAACTAAAAGAAAATCTATCTTTAGTATCCTGCAATCCAGTAGGAGAAGTAGTAAAAATTGTTCCTGCTGAACAAGAGCAAATGGATCACTTCTCTATCTTTTGGCAGATTTAAAAGGTGGAGGGAAAAACCAAACACCAAAATACAAAAATATTACTACCACTTTCCTTTTGAATAAGGAGATTACAAAATATACGGTATCTTCAAATTCAGGCACTGGTAAGTGTGTATTTTTACATAGCTTCAGAATATAGAGACAAAGAAAAACTTCAAATTATCAGAGCTTAGCCAATGGTAGAACCAGTTATATAGCATGCTTTAAGATCTGCTCTCCTAGAGTTAATGAATTTATTGTTAAGTTTTATTGTTAAATTTTCTGTGTCTAACAGATCTATAGTACTTCACAAAAATTATTTTCTGTTCCTTTCTTCCTAATGTGGCTTTATGTTATAGAACACACATTTGGGCACCAGGTAGCTGGTGAGCTTGTCCCACTGTTTAATTAATGTGCATAATAAATCACAAAATGCCACAAGTGGAAAACTGCAGAGTTTGTAATAATGTAATAAGAATTTTGTATTCTATATCCTCCAGTGGTGAGAACTAAAAATGACTCTGTCCATATACTGCTGCCTTCATTTCCATATATAAACCCCACTTATACACGTCCCATCAAAATCATCCAGAAGGGAATGTGTCCCCCTTTTTCAAAGCTGAAGTAAATTGGGCTTTATGGAGGGGAATTATTACACTCCCAGGGGATAGAACTCAGCTACCTCCTCTAAGTCATAAGTGTAGAGTTAATTATGTTTCTCCACAGAGACTTTCCTTCCTTCAGGCTAGAGCAGATGTCAAGGCTCCGCCATCTAACTTCCTGGCTGTCTGAGACCTCTGACCTTCTGCGGCTCACCCTGCCCAGACCCAGCATGTCAGGGAAGGTCCGTGGTGCCACACCTGCATACCGTGTGGCACAAGGCAGGTGAACCACTAAGGTTTTGATGGCCCAGACTTCTCTGAACCCTTGAAGCTAGAACGCATTTCTCCCTCTAATATGGAAATCGTTTTCCAACTGCTCAGCAGGTGCATAAATCGTATTATGGCATTCAGCCCAGTACCATAACACAGATGCAGTTTCAGTTTACTGTTTATCTTGGCTGATGCAATAAAATTATGTCCTCAATCACCCTTCATTCACTTCAGTTTCATTCAAGTAGATAAGCTTATAATGCAGTGGTGAAATTACAAATTTATCCACGATGTATGTGTGTGTTGCCAGTCCTGAGTGTGCAGACATCAGAAAGAAGAAATTCATGGTTGGATTTCTCAATAATTTTGCTTGAAGCATGCAACCTGCTCAAACCGAAGAGCGCCAAAGAGATACAAAGTTTAATAAACACACATACTGCTTAATTTGTGTTGAATCATTGCTTAAATTTATGAAAAAGAACAGGCCAAGTGTCTATCTCCACTTCATAATGTAAGAAATAGAAAAACAAAATATTAGCGGTTAAACAGCTTAAACTTCATCCACATGATTTCATAAATATGAAATTTACTTCATTGCATATCCTGATTTTAGAATACCCACAACTTGAAATAGCTTCAATAGCAACATCCATTTCCAGCCAGCAAAACCAAATATTAGTTGTATGTAGTTAAATCTTTTAATCCCAAAATAAGATGCAAAGTGCCTGAAAGAGTGAGTAAATTTAAATATCAGAGGAATGATTCTTCCTGATTGTTAGATGTGTGATGTGTATGAGCACGAGGAGAAGATTTATATTATTTTTCTATTTCCCATATAAATTATATCCAAGTATTGGCATATAAATTTAAATAATCCTTAGAAAAATCAGTATTTCTGCAGCAGAGAATTTTCCATAGATCCAAAAGTAAAATGTGGATCTCTTGTTTATTTCTCATTTCTCTGTATAGAGGATCTTTTGTTTAATCACTGTGTTTGTTTGGAATATGTGCCTAAAAATAGAAGCAAATTAAACGATTTGTCTTCGCAGCTCATCAGCTTTTATCTAATCAGAGTGCCTTCGATACTGATTTCTATTCTAGTTCATCTATTTATATTGCATTTGCTTTCCTTTTTTTTTTCTTCTCAGCCACATGCTTACTATCAATGATGGTTTTGTTTAAACATGAATTGTCCTTCTCTAGCTTATGGCCTCTCTTGATGGAAGAGCCAAGTACACTGCAGAACTGGGCGCCATAAACTACAGGGAAAGTAGAAATACAGCCCCCACTGTCAGACTGAAGTCAACTGGAGCTAAGGCATTCAGGAGCTGATCAGATCAATTCCTAAACCTACAAAAAGTAATAATGCTAGATTTATGAATCCACACTTTTTTTTTTTTTTTTAACAGATTATAACACAGAACTCCCCTTTCTCTGCAGGATGTGGAGAGTGGGAAGGAGAGAGGTCTCATTCAAACATGAAGTTTGAACAACAGCATAAGGAATACAGAAAATGGCAAGGCAAAGAAATTGTTTTCTGCACCAATGCTGTCTTTTTTCAAGTGTATTTCTGTAGAAAGTTGTCCTTTAAGGATTTGTAAGTATTATTGCTACAAACATCCATTTTCAGGAGGTCTTAACATGAATAGAAGAATTTGCTTGAGACCAAAACACAGTAGACAAGATACTGCCAACCTTAGGACTGCATCAGGAGAGAGGTTTCTGGTGAGGACATGGAACTACTAGTGCCATTAGAGTATAACTGCATGGGACAGTTATGTTCACCTAGCAATTCCAGATGGAGCAATCTGAAGGGGAAAGGCAGGATTATGAACAGTCTATTTTAAGAAAGAATGCTAGAAAAGCCTTATTTGTTTAATCTAGTTTAAGGAAAAAAATGTTGAGAGGGATATGTTTGCTGTTTATAAAGACATTGGGATAAAACCAAAAGACAAACAAGTGCTATCTTAGTGTGGTGGGTTGACCTTGGCTGGCCTCCAGGTGCCCACCAAGCCTCCCCTTTCTCAACAGGGCAGGAGGAGGAATCATGACGAAAAAGCTCGTGAGTCAAGATAAGGACAGGGAGATCACTCACCAATTACTGTCACGGGGAAACCAGACTGGACTTGGGAAAATTAATTTAAATTATTGCCAATCAATAACAGAGTAGGATAGTTAGAACAAAACTAAAAACATCTCCCCCGACCCGCACCCCCTCCACAGTTCTTCCCAGACTCATCTGCATTCCTAAGTCTTCTACCTCCTCCCTCTGAGCAATGCAGGGGCATGGGGAATGTGTGTTGTCGTTGGTCCATTACCCTTAGTCTCTGCTGCTCCTTCCTCCTCACACTCTTCCCCTGCTCCAGCATGGGGTCCCTCCCACAGGAGACAGTCCTTCATGACCTACTCCAACATGGGTCCTCACCATTGGATGTAGTTCTCCACCCGAGAGTGCTGAGGGAGCTGGCGGAGGAGCTTGCCAAGCCGCTCTCCATCATTTATCAGCGGTCCTGGTCCACGGGGGAGATCCCGGATGACTGGAAGCTAGCCAATGTGACGCCCATCTACAAGAAGGGCCGGAAGGAGGAGCCGGGGAACTACAGGCCAGTCAGCCTGACCTCGGTGCCCGGGAAGATCATGGAGCGGCTCATCTTGAGTGAGCTCATCGGGCAGGTGCGGGACAACCAGGGGATCAGGCCCAGCCAGCATGGCTTCATGAAAGGCAGGTCCTGCCTGACCAACCTGATCTCCTTCTATGACCAGGTGACCCACCTAGTAGATGAGGGCAAGGCTGTGGATGTTGTCTACCTGGACTTTAGTAAGGCCTTTGACACGGTCTCCCACGGCATTCTCCTGGAGAAGTTGGCAGCTCACGGCTTGGATGGGC
>WAAD01025782.1:8079-25298 GCA_013389945.1 Fregata magnificens | reverse complement strand
CTGAGGGAACTGGGGCTGTTTAGTCTGGAGAAGAGGAGGCTGAGGAGAGACCTTATCGCTCTCTACAACTACCTGAAGGGAGGTTGTAGGGAAGCGGGTGCTGGACTCTTCTCCCACGAAACTAGCGATAGGACGAGAGGAAATGGCTTCAAGTTGCGTCAGGGGAGGTTTAGATTGGACATTAGGAAGAATTTCTTTACTGAAAGAGTGGTTAGGCATTGGAACAGGCTGCCCAGAGAGGTGGTGGAGTCGTCTACCCTGGAGGCGTTCAAAAAAGGTGTAGACGTGGCACTCCAGGGCCTAGTTTAGGAGTCATGGTGGTGTTAGTTGATGGTTGGACTTGATGATCTTAGAGGTCTTTTCCAACCCAATGATTCTATGATTCTATGATTCTATGATTCTATGAACTGCTCCAGCATGGGTCCTTTCCACAGGGTACAGTCCTTCAGGAACAGACTGCTCCAGCGTCCTAGTCAATCAAGAACCGAAATAGATAACCCAAAAGTTCATTTTCCATCCTATAATCCAATGTCCATTACTACCTGTAGGAAATTAGTACATTCCATCATCTATCATCTCGTTTATTTTTTTTTTAGGTTTTCAATTGAGGGGTTCTGATTTTATTTGACAACAGTCTAACAAAGTTTCTTCCGAGTAAATGGTGGTAAACCTAAGGGTCAGTCCTAAAATAAATGGGCTTTGAAAACCAGCAATCTTCATCAGCTAAATAAGTAACATGCGACTTATATTTGCTGGATTGGGTGACTGGCACAACATTTCACCCAGTGTGACAAAAAAAAAAAAGGCCAAATCAGGACTATCATCAAACATACAAAGAAAGGCTTTACAAAAAGCCCAACAGATAATTGGAATAGTGTCTGCAATCTCCAAAGAAGATCTGATTTTGAGTGGGCTGGGTAAAAAGTAAAAGAGAATTAATCTTGTCTCCTTGCCATTCTCCTCAAGGTCATCTGTTTTATTTTAGTGAGATGACATCAAGAAATTTCAATGTCTTCTTTTGTGAGACATTAAGTCTCAGTCCTGAAGGCATTTAGAATTCATTTATTGTTTGTTTTGATGAGACAAGATACGTGAGTGACAATAATGCTTAACATGTTTTGAAGGAAAGCTTAACAGCATCAATTCCAGCAGGCTGATGTAAGCTCACTGTAAGTGACAAGGCCATCCACACAAAATCAAACAACTTCCCAAACCTCCAAATGTCAGTAAGAGCTATGCAGACTACACAACAACAAGGACAGGCAATTCCAATTTGCACAAATCATCTTCGTATTACCCACCCAGTAATTGCTGGGTGCTCAGTTAATAATCCATGTTTGTGAATATAACCCTTTAACCAGTGGTTAAGTAGGAAGCATATTATTTCTCAGAATGAACTGGCTACAATATAGTAGTAGTCTTTGTTAAATGAGAAACAGAGGTTAAGCTTAAACATGTAGGCACATGCTTTATGTAACCCATTATACTAAGTAACTACACAAGTAAATAGCATTAATCCTTTTTTTCCCTATTGAGAATTAAATAGAAAATTCAAAACCAGAAATCTTGAAATTATTAATTTAGGTGTCTTGTAAGATACTAGAAATTTTAATTAAACTAGGAAAAAATAAAATCTATAAATAATTAACAAAATAAATTTGAATTGAAATAAGCTTTCTGATATTTCTCTGTCTAAAACATGCTAACACAAAGACTTCTTAAGGAGCCATTGCCAAGATACAGCAGCTAGATATCTGAGGACTAATTTTCAAGGGTAATGAAAAGTTTTTATATTGAAATTTTGTACCCAGAGCTTTCAAAGTCAGAAGTATTATGTCCAATTTTAGACACGGAAAAAGTATTTAAATATGACTGAACAAAATACAAGTTTAAAGTACCTTCATTATATAAAGCTTTGCTGAATTTTTCCACTTTGGAAGGGCTGATAAGAAGCATTCACAGATCTCCACTTTACTTTTATAAAGCAGCCTGTATGAGTCTGGTAGGGAATAAGATTCTGATGTTGCAGACAATTCAAGTAGGTGTATATAACACGACACTGTTTCATAATACTCATTAAAACAATAGTTATTATGTATTTGTGTATATTTAACTGCATGTCACCATATACCTTAGATCAAAAAGATTCTCAGTATCTAAGTGGATCACGTGAAGTCAGACAAACCAGTTAAATATCAATTTGATGTAGCACAGTCACTTTTTAAACAACATTTGAGCCTAACGTATTTTCATACTATTGCATTGGACACAAGATATTAACAGGAGTAGTAATTCACCTTCAATGTATCACTTTTTGCTGTAACTCATAACTGGCTGGATAAATTGTTTACTGAGCCCTGAGCAGACTGAGGAGATGTCTCCACTGGAATCAGTTTTCTCCCAACGTTCTTTCATAAAGTCTTCTTTGATGTCTATCATCAGAAACATCAAATATTGCATAAAAACCTTGTTTTCCAATGACTGGAATAAAAGAGAGTTCGATTTCTCAAGCTCTTATGGACAGACTTACTAGGTACACTTGGCCATATTCACTTTTTTTAAAAATCTATTTACAATAGAAAATGTAAGAATGTAAATGTAAGAAGTTTGTAACAAAAGATGTACAAAGAATAAAATAAACTTACAAAAACTACCTACAGCATAAATATCCCTTGCAGAAGATCTAACAAATTTTGCTTTTCTTATTTTTAATTGAGGTTCATAAATATTGCCCTATGAAAAGCACCCAAAATCCTATGATTCCTTAAAATCTGGTAGTCCATCCTTTCCTGATAAGTCATAATAGCTGGGCCATAGTAGATTTTGTATCAAGTAAGAATGCTATTTTTTTAAATTCCAATTAAAGAAATTACATTCTTAAATTATTTGACATAAATTAATAGTGCTGCAGTGTAATCACTGGAATATTTTATACCTTAATGAATGTGATTTTTTTAATGTTTAAATGCCTATTATAGGCAAAAGAGCAAGCAAAAAACTGACATTACAAGCTCAACACTTAATGAAATAAATACATTTGTTTTCTTTTTTTTAAGAAAATCTTCTTTGGGGTAATTTATTTTAGCTTGTAAATTGTATGAAATGCACCCATAAATAATTTGGATGTAGTAAAAATTTAAGAACCTTTTAAAAAGTACTTTTAACCAATTTGATGCAGTTTCTACTAAGATTTTATTCTGGGTCATGTCACAAAGCTAAAGTATGAAGCCGTGAAATGCCGAAATCAGGACTCAATAGCTTTGGTGACTATTAAGCAGGTATTCTTTACTGCAGCGCTGGACGCACAGGGGATCGCTCATCCTAATGTGCGTGCCGCACAGGGTTAATTGCATAGCTTATATACAAATTTCACATACATATTCATTACTTTCCCAAGAAAAGATATGCATATTCATTACTTTTCCAAGAACTCATTATCATATGCAAATGTCCTTTGTACATGTCTGTTAGTGTCTCCGGGTGGTCATCAGGGGTCTCTGGATGAAGGATATACTCTTCCTCACTGTGTCTGCTAGTTAACCTTTGCTTTCGCACAAACTCAGTTCTGGGATCGCGTATGTAACGTCCGTGAGGGGTAGTCTGTTCTGGTTTAGTGTTTGCTCTGCAGTTCCTTATCTCTATGGTTTGGTGCATCTGCTTTTCTAAGACCAAATGTCATGGTCGTAAACTTGTTTAGGAGCCTTTTATCTTGAAGCCTTCCCGACTTCCCCAAAACAAGGCTCTAGTTTAATTTTTGGTCACAACAACTTCTAACTTCGTCAAAATAAGTGAATATTTTCACATTTACAGATATCAAGTACCTAGTCTTGGGTTACTTGGGCATATACATGTTAGGCAGAAATAATTGCAAATGTTTATCATGTTATGAGGCTCATACCAAGTCATAAGTATTCCAGGATTTCAGAATCCTTTTGGTGACATCATGTCATGCCAGAGAGATTTGAAACTCTCTGCTTTAATTCATTTTGAATGATTCAAGGCAGAAGAATGACTTTCCAAAACCTTTATAATCCGTGTCTTTACAAGATGGCGTGAAAGGGAGTATTTTAGATCATCCTTTAGACGATCTTTAAAGGATTCTTTAAATCAGTCATGCTGCCCATTGGCAGTTTCAGGAGATACAACTTGTCCCAGCAACTGAAAGCACTTTGTAATCTCATGACCTGGTATGCTAACCATTACATCTGGCAATATATGTAAAGTACTCATCCCCTTCTCTATCTACTTTACTGCATTAATATGCTCTAGAAGCTATTTCTGCCTCAGAAAATTTCTGCTATTTCACTGCACCAAGTCCTAGAACACAAGAGATGAAACAAGAAGCTCTCGCTAAGGAAAGTGATGTTTTATGCCATACTCTTCATTTTTTTAAACAACCAGGCTTACTAAACAGCATTGATCAGTGGCTGTGATGATAGAAAAGATGATTTGTGAACATAAAACAGCCTGCATTTTTTGTTTTTCTTAAATTAACTGTGCCTCTCTGGCTGTGTAAATCATAGGTATAGCTATGGCATGGGTTAGCGCCAGTAGCATTTTAGCATCTGGCTGTCAGTCTTAAGAAACTGTACCTCAATTCCACTCATTGCTGTAGTTTAGATCCCATGTGTCACACTTCTGTGTCCTCTTTATCATTCTAGTTCTTCAGAAGGATTGTAGCTGTTCTCATTCATTAATCTTTTCTCAGGAAGAAAAAAAACCTCACTTTTTTACACAAGCCAATCCTATCAGCCTCTGGATTCATTCATTTTTCTCCAAAATTTCCATTATTTTGTCAGCATTTCTGACACTGAAATCACCTGACTCAACTTACCTGAGGATTTCTGGGGGGGTTTCTAGATTTTATTCCAAGAATTACGTAACAAGACATATGAAACTATTAATGTATGTCCAAAACTGTGGTCCACAATCAGCCCCATCACCCATAAATTACTAACTGCTTCATCATAAATCTTTCTTGGTATTTTTACAGCACTGTATTTGCATAAGTCTTTTGGGACCTTATCACCTTATCTAGTGAAGTCAATGGAAGATCTGCCTTTGATTTTGTGCTCACAGAAATAATCCCCTGAATTGGAAATATCACATGTATTCATCTCAAAGGTACCTGGAAGCAAATGAGCTTGGAAACCCTTTTTACAGAATATGTTGGGGTGTATAAGAGAAAAAATATGTTTGTTTCTTGACCTGTCCTCTGAAAGATAATCTTTGGAGATTAAAAACCACACTTGGCATGTATTGTTTGAACAAGCCTATTTTACTTAGTATAAAATCAATTTACTGTTTATTTTGAGGTCATAGCATCAGATTAGACTGAAAATGTTGTTTAGTCCCATTTAAGAACTGGAAATGATTGCATTTGGGTGTAAAAACGCTTAATCTGCAAGGCATAATGTGAAAACGAGTCATTAAAATCAGCTTTTTTGTCACACTTCTTCATGATCAGCAGTTTTTGCCACCATGTTACACCCTGTAATAGTTCTGAATTAGCTCTTACAAAAATCGATAAAGCACCCCATCTAACATAACATGGATGTACCAGTGACGAAGATTTATAGGGTAATTCTCAACTAAGGTCCTCATTCTTTCTCAAATGTGAATACTGCATCAAGAAGCCAATTTTCATGACTATCACTTGAGTCATGAGCTATGACTTTACATCTGTCCTTTTCATTATCACCATATCATTATGCAAATGTAGTTCCTGCCTGCTCACATCTTAGTTCAGTCTGCCTGTTAATTACATAGCAATGCTGTAATGTAAGCACCTCCATCCTGAGTTTCACATTTTGATTTGTATAATAACTTTAAACACATTATTGCAAATATTCATCAAAATATTCTATATAAAGACTAAATGCATCTTTATAATCTAACGAGGTCCCATGGCTGAAGCTGTAAGTCCATCATGCCATTACTACTGCATAGCTCTATGGCCATAGCTGCCCAGTCTACAATTCAATTCACTCGCTACTGCAGCCATGGATGACAACAGAAAACCTGCCATATTCTACATATCGTCACAGTGAAATATATTCTGGAATTAAACAAGCAGTGTCAGAAGCATCATTTTTTCTACCAAAAGCATGATTTATTTGCATATTCCAGACAGTGCTTAATTTTGGAGACACAGGCAGCAGAGTTATTAACCAATGGTATCTAATTTTTACAGCTGTATTGTCTCGAGAGAGACTTGTTTTCAAAAACAG
The DNA here is from genome assembly GCA_013389945.1 of Fregata magnificens. Taxonomy (NCBI): domain Eukaryota; kingdom Metazoa; phylum Chordata; class Aves; order Suliformes; family Fregatidae; genus Fregata; species Fregata magnificens. The sequence continues at coordinate 19,068 of WAAD01025782.1, read as the reverse complement.
AACAAGAACAAGAAACAGGGATTAGCTTTTCTCATTTCATCCTTATTTTATGCAATAAATGTGATCCATGCCACATCTGTAAAGAGATTCCATTTCTTATTATGTACTGTCAGCCCAATGCTACCAATAGGGTATATAGCGTTGATGATTATTGCTGTGATGATAGATAACTCCAAGCAACTCGCTTTTATTATGTATTTTACATTAGGATTGTCCCCTTACTAGAATACATCATCAGAGCAATGGCTCTTTATGTTATCCATCACTTGGGCAATGTTGCCTAGTGTTATTCATCATAAAGGCAGTGACACTTAAAGTCATACATCATCAAAATGATGGTCCTCCATGTACAATGCAAAAAAGCCTTTCTCGATATTGTAGGTGTGGTGAAGAATTAATAGGAAACCTTTTGATGATTTTTAAAGAAAATAAATTATTTGTAAAAAATAACCAACACTATCTAACTAACCAACTAACAGTATCTAATCTGCAGGGATTTAATAGCACATCATTATCTCATGGAATAAACCAAGACAGGACTTCCAAATTTCATTGGAACTATCAGGAAATTTCTACGGGAAAAATAAAAATTCTTTTTATAGCATAATTGTGAGTGGAAACAGTGTCACAAAATAGAATAGGAAAAGCAAACTATCAAGCTGAGGCTCCAACAGTGAGTCATCCAACTTCACTTGTCAGAATTCAGAAATCTGAGCAGTATTTCCTATTGTTAGTATTTGACTGATCTTCTGAATTAGCAAGTTCTCTGAGAGGACATTTCTTGAACAAGGACAATAAGGACTCTTGCAAATTTCTTTTATTCGGTCTAACAGAATTAGAACTTAAATTTTATGTCTAAATTATGCCACAAAGACATTCCTTTCCAGAATTCTTATCTATGATGATCTAATTTTTCCTCTTAAAGAATACGAAATCTGCATTTGATAGTTCTGTTTTTGGAAAGAGAATAATATTTTTTTTTTTCAGAAGTGTAACTGTAACAGATGGCATCATACACAGAAGAGACAGAATATAATTGTTTCAGCACCTACAAAATCAACGTATTATTATTTTATAAGCTGATGATAAAGTCTCAGTGATAGCTATACTGCTACCTGTGCTTCCTTTTTCCTGGTATTCCTTGATGGTTTGTATGCTGAGATCTTTCAGTTCTGCATCAGAAAGCTGAACATTTATGTCAAGAATAAGTTTCATCATTTTGTACACTATCTTATGCTCTTTGGCTGTTCTTTGAATAGGTTTGCAAAATAAGTTATTGACACATATGAATATATAAGCCATTTAGGGAGTTCAGATTTAGTTTAATTTGTCCCTGTTAATCACAGTGATGTCTAATAAGTTCATTTATTCTCCTGGAGTCAAATTCAACTTCAAAGAACCATTACTTCAACCTTAGTGGTTTATGCTGTTTTAACTAGCTTTTTCCAGTTAACGACACTACGCTTTGTACTAAGTCTAACAATTGCAATACAGCTACTACTTATGGGACCTTTACCTTGCAAGTTTGTGGCCATGCACTATATCATTTATGCTATCATACAATCTTAAGATATCTTGTCACAAATGTGTGCCTGTTTATGCTGTTTGCAAAATTTACTGTTAAACCCCTGTACATTACACAAGACACACAGCTTACTTATTTAGCATAGTAATTAAAGTATCTCAAAGTTGTTCCATCAAATCTAATGTTTAAATCATGGGTCATTCTTGCAGCATTAACTTTGTAGTCACTTCACTCACTATTGGCTTTGCCAGCTTTAGTCTTCGTGAAACACTTAGCTAAAGCAATTCCACAGTGATAACTGCAAAACTGATCATACAGTCTTGCCTTGGGCATTTTCCAGATTCTCTGAAGAACAGTGTTCCTTTTTACCAAATGATCCAAATAAACTTTAGTGCTTTTAAACCACAAATATTTAATGTCCCAGAAAGTAAAATAATTTCAGATATTTAAACTGAAAAGCTCTTTCAGGTGTTTTTAATGTTATTGAGCAGGAACTCAGCCATTTGCTTGAGAGAAGAATTTGAGTTATAGAATTCAAAGTGAACGTTTAAGTGTCTACCATGAGAGAGATTATCAAGGCTCTTTACAGAAAAAGGAACCTGTTTGTCTTCATTATTATTGAAATCCCAGCAGCAGCAACAAAGCAGTGGACTACTGCAATAACATTTAGTTACTACACCTTTGTTACGGAATTCAAACATAAAGTATGTGGTTTTGCATGTGCTAGTACTTAGTCACCAATGTCTCCTCTGCCCATTAAATAGAAATTTCCCTCCTGCCTCTGCTTCTTTTACTTTCTAATGGTTCTTTGCTGTTTTCTGCTTAAAAAAAAAAAAAAAACCAAACCACCACTATCTGGTAACCTAAAGGGAAATTGTATCTAAAAAACACATTTAATAATATTGATCTTAAAGTGCACTTTAATTTAGAATATAAAAGTAATTTTTATTTATCACAATTTTCCCATTAAAAAGTTATTGTGAAACTAAACTTGCGTCTGTATCAGCTCTTTACAAGTTAAAGTATCTCTCTATTTCTATTTGAAACTATTAGTCATACTGTGAAGTTACAAAGACAAATCTCAAAACCTCTTAATTCCTTGATCTGTGGCACAGATATTGGATTTCTGTCTCAGTTTCTGATATAGTCAAAGAAGTATTAAAAAAGTCTTCAAGGGGCTGAGAAAGAAAGGAGTCAGTTAAAAATACATTTTCCTACATAAATCAAAACTGATAATATTAAACATAGATCTTCCTCATCTTCCATTTTTTTAACCCCTCTGCCCATATTCCTTCATAATAATTGGATAATCATTCCTTCATCTCAGTACTTTTCAATGTTTATTTATTAAAATCAAAGGAAATGAAAGGAAATAAAGGAAATAAAATAATTGAATAAACAAACCAAACAACGTGAAAGATGATTTTCTATATTGTTACTGCAATAGTTGTTCTCATTTACAAACCAATAGAAATTAGGCCAGAATTTAGAAGTTCATATATTGCTGCTGTTTTTCTCCATTTGTACTGGTTTTGGCTGGGATAAAGTTAACTTTCTTCGTAGTAGTTTGTATGGGGTTATGCTTCGGATTTGTGACCAAAGCAGTGTTGATAACACAGAGGTGTTTTAGCTATGGCTGAGCAGTGCTTACACAGCATTAATGCCTTTTCTGCTTCTCACACCACCCCACTGGCAAGCAGGCTGGAGAAGCTGGGAGGGGACATAGCCAGGACAGCTGACCCGAACTGACCAAAGGGACATTCCACACCATGTGAGGTCATGATCAGCAATAAAACTGTGAGGAGAAAGGAGGTTGGCCAGGGCTGCCATTGCTCGGGGACTGGCTGGGCATCGGTCAGTTGGTGATGAGCAGTTGGGGTTTTTTGCATCACTTCATTTTATTCAGTTAGGTTTTTTTTCATCTTTATTGTTTTTTGGTTTGTTTTTTACTTTTTTAAAAATGGTTATTAAACTGTCCGTATCTCAACATTTTTATGCCTTGGCTCTCATTAGCATGTGTGCTTGCAATTAAAGTCTTACTTTGCAAGAACAAATCGTGCATCATTAAAAGGATGTTAATTACTGGTCTAAAGTATATTGCTTGTTCATTAATTGTGAAAAAGTCAAGAATAAGATACCGGAAAATCCATGGCTACAGCTTGTTTTTTACTGTATACAGCGTGGAATGTCAGGGTAAGAATTTAAATAAATTTCCATTGACTTTCCATTAAGCACCAGAAGTAGCTCTATGTAACATATATACTACAAATAATGTGTCTCCTTAAGCTCTCATATGCTTTAATGCAATACTGTCATGGTTTAACCCCAGCCAGCAACTAAGCCCCACACAGCCGCTTGCTCACTGCCCCCTGGTCGGATGAGGGAGAGAATCAGAAAGGTAAAAGTGAGAAAACTCGTGGGTCGAGATAAAGACATTTTAATAGATAAAGCAAAAGCCACACACATAAGCAAAGAAAAACAAGGAATTCATTCACTACGTCCCATCGACAGGCAGCTGTTCAGCCATCTCCAGGAAAGCAGGGGTCCATCACGTGTAACAGTTTCTTGGGAAGACAAAATGCCATAACTCCAAATGTCCCCCGCTTCCTTCTTCTTCCCCCAGCTTTATATGCTGAGCATGACGTCATATTGTACGGAATGTCCCTTTGGTCAGCTGGGGTCAGCTGTCCCAGCTGTGTCCCCTCCCAGCTTCTTGTGCACCCCCAGCCTACTCACTGGTGGGGTGGTGTGAGAAGCAGAAAAGGCCTTGGCTCTGTGCAAGCACTGCTCAGCAATAACGAAAACATCCCTGTATTATCAACGCTGTTTCCAGCACAAACCCAAAACATAGCCCCATACTAGCTACTACAAAGAAAATTAAGTTTATCCCAGCCAAAACCAGCACAAATGCATATGTAATATCACTTAAAGCACTGAGGAAGTAGTACTTTATATGAAATATACAGGAAATATAAAATACATATGTTTTAAAGTAGAACTACTATTTTAATCAGGTAATATTTACTCACCTAGAACAATGCTTTTAAATGATGTGAGGGAAGGAAACAGTGTTTTGAAAGTTACACTAATGTTACTATAGCTTTAGTGAGTCTAAAAGAACTATGCTTTTATTTCCAGGTATCAAAATTGTGGGAAAATTCAGGAATAGCCATAATCAGTATTCAGCTATTGTTCCAATTCCCCTATGTGCAACACTTCTTTAGATATAAAAGACTTTTCCTGGCTAGTAACCAGGCAATTATTCATGTTTAAAAAACCATAGTTTTATTGACACCAGGTAAGATAAGGCTATTATGTGTATGTCTAGCACACATGAAACAAATTACAAATCTCACTTCTGGCTTTAGTATTTCTCCTGTGTAAGTAATTAAAGATTTAAGAATAAAAGGTCTAAGGTAAACTAGGTAACTACAATTTATTCAGGTATTTCTAAAGCTTTTAACAGAAGTTCCTTACCAAAATGTAAGAGTCTGAAAAATCACTGGCTGATTAATACTGCAAACTGTTATAATGAATAAAATTAAAGACTAGGAATTTTAAAAATGGGAATAAATAAGAAAAAAAGATGCTGCTTTCTCTCAGAGTGAAGAGTGCCCTGCTTCAAGAAGAGTTCCTCAAGGTTTCTGATAAGTAACTCTCAGAATGAAAATAATTTAGTAGCAGAGTGATTTAGGGGATCAGGACTGTTAAACATATTTAAACAGTGGCTTGACAGAAGTGAATAAAGAAAGTTGGAAAAGAGGCTGTTCACGAGGAGTTATTTTTGATGTTGAATGCTGCAGGCTCTAAGATTGCAAAGAATGAATAAAATGGGCCAGTACCATGATAAAATTATGTATCAACAATGGCAAGGAAAATTATATGGAAATGATTACTTTTGTCTGCTTATATACACTGATAGCTTCTTAATGGCCGAAAACACTGTGGAAAGAAAACTAAGTAACTTTAAAGAGAAACCAGTGAATAATCTGATGAAACACACAGCAGCCATAAGCATAAATAGGATGCTATGATAGATATAATTAGAAATGGACTAATAAACATTATATATAATTGCCTTAAGTGCAGCTGTGACATGACCATATTAAGGCTAAAAGACTTCTTTTCACAATTAACAATCAAATATTTTCTCTTCCTATAATGTCCACAGACCTAATTTAACCTCAGGACCTTCCTTGTGTATGTGATGTTCAAGCAAAGTGTACTGGAAAAACATATAGAGGCATTTAAGAGCTACTAGGTCCATGCCTTCAAGAATAGATCTGCAACTTAGTATGAAATCTCACAACCCAGTTATTCTGAAGGGCCCTCAGTACTTTGATCAGTAGAGATGATCACTTCAAAGGTGTTTCTGATACTCTTGGAAAAGCAGCATGGCCCTCACGCACCTTTGGAGGAAAGAAATGTCACATCTGTTCACTAGGTTACCTGGCAGCAGAGGTAGAAATTTTTGTCTGTTTGCTTTAACTGGCATAAAACAAAACATGCTTAAGGATCAAAATGAATTTTGCAATCTGACTCTGAATTATGCTCTCCTTCAAAAGCAAACTAGGCACGGAACTTGGACAACATTTCCAGCCATATTGTCCTGAAGCATTCTTTTCAACATAAATATTCTGAATATAGTAATAATAAATCAAATTGTAGACATACATACATTAAGGGTAGGGGGGAGGATATCTTGTATTGAAATAGGTAACTAAGAATGTAATGAAAGCTAAAGGCAAAAATAAAGCAGCAAAAACTTAGTTTCTCTGTGGCAAACCATGTAATAATTTTAAGAATTATTTTCTGTGACTAAAAGTTGGATGAAATATCTTTCAAAACTGGTACCCCCTTTCTTGTTTCTCTCTGACCAGATTGCCCTGTGCACTTTCTTAATTTATTCCGTATCTTTGCCCATATTAGTTATGGCAATAAAACAAAAGTCTAAGAAGAGATTCTTCAGAGAAGAAAGTCATCACTGCCTGCAAGGATGTCTTACATGTTCTTAGAGAAGTCCTCGTTTTCAGTCAAATGATTTGTAATGCTGTAGATGATAACATACAACACAGCATCAGTGCTGGATGTTATATCACTATCTCAAGGCAGTGCTTCCTTTTGCATAACAAGTCTGTATGTTTACCTTAAAGAATGTCAATCATTCTATATTCAGACTGCCTGTCAATTAGACAGCTGCAACGAAAGACTGCTTAAATACTTCACAGCAATTATTGCAGATTAGAAATGTTGCTTTTTTTGACATACCTCCCCTCACGAAAACTAAAAAGTAAATGATCCACCCTTCTTCATGAAAAACTGCCAAACTCTCTGACTTTGGTGGGAGATCTACGAAGCACTGCCTACTTCAGATTTACAAATTGCTGGCAGAATAGGTTAAAATAACTGAATTGCACACTTGACGTCTATGCAAGCACACACAACATGCCTCATATATCCTGACCACTCAAGAAAACCCATGCAAGTGATGCAAAGACGATTTGCTTACATGCAGTAGAACTGTTATTGTGGGGACCTGTCTGCCAAGCTGTGTATGCACAGTTCAGTCATGCCAGCTTTCATTTCCTTGACTTGATGAGTACTCAGAAGGGATTCAGAACCATACGATCGCAGCCTCAAAATATATTTGACAGCAATCTTTGTTTGTTTATTACTGGTTTAGATCTTGTAGCTCACATAAAATGGCCCATAACATTTCTTTACTTCTATCACAAACTACATAACAGTTGCATTTATACTTTAGGAACTTCCCCACTTCTGAGTTAGGCTCTGCTTAAAAGTCTTTTTTTATTTCCATTGCACAACAGAAGACATTTTCTCTCCTAAATGTCTATGGCTTTACCAGGATTGTTACTATTGTTCTCCTGAATCCATTCCCTCTTGCTCCCTGGGACTGAGTATTGTAAAGCAAGCATGAACACCTGCAAGTGTGCAGTTTGTGAACCTGCATATGGAACCCGCCACTGCTTTTTCAGCCTTTCTTCACATGTAGTTATTTTGGTAACTGGTTTCCTAGCTTTCTCTAACTTTTCCATTAATCCCACAGCTAAGACAGGCTTTTCTTATCTACTTCCTGTTCAACATTTAGAATTTTTGGAACAACCTCTTTTTGTATATTCGTAGGTATTGTATATTGATCTAATCCCAGTACTACAGCTGCCTGACTATATCCTGTTCTATTCTTAGGAGATGTCTGCACAATTGGATAAACTGAAATAAAATGATGTAGCATAGAATAAGTTATTTTGCTTTTCTATAGGCAAAATTTATAGGTACTGTTGAAATTACTCTTACCAAAACAACACTGAAATTGGAATTTTTTTCACATGTTAAATAGCAATGTGCAACAATTAGAGACAAATCCCATATCAAAAGTCCAGATGGTAAACACCTCCAAACTTTGTGCATCTCCAGAACTACAGAGAATATTTTCAGTCTGTAGCCTGTCTTCAAGAAAAGCTCAGCTGAAGCTACATACTAAGCTCATACCAAATGCATACTAAGTATTGTGCATTGCTGTAACCACCATCACAGCATGACATAAAGTGTAGATTTAACAGCCAGTCAAGAGAATCAGATTTTCTCTTCAGGTTAACCTTACTGTGGTCATTTAGTTTTGCAGGAACACAGGAGGCAACATTCTGGGCTAAAGAATTACGTTGTATACATTGATATATGGGAGTTTTCCTATTAGCTGGCTATTTCTACTTGTTCCATGTGTCTGCATGAAATGAACCTAGAAAACATATTTTTTTAATATTTAGGTCATCTATAATTTTAGATTTTAGATTTTTCAAATGTGATTCACAATAGTGACTGATCTGTATCACTAACAAGTCTGGTCCTCACAGCAGCTGTCCATCTCCCATGGTGCAACTACCTGCCTCCCTTTAAAAGCCAGTGCCCGTCACCCTGAAAAAGGCAGTTCTCCTGCAGCCAAATGTGTTCACATTTGTATTCTGAACAATTCTTGACTAAATTAAACTGAATATAGAATTTTACAGTGTTTATTGTATGTGACTGAAAATTTATCCAGTCTTACACATTTCCCCACCTGCAAGACAAACTCTTTTGTCATGTCAAATGATAAATCCTAGAAATGCCAGAGATCTGTATAGCTATGGAATATACACCCAAATCTTGCTTTATCCACTTCCATAGTAAGTCACTACAGGCCACAGGCTTAATTGGTTCATACAGGATAGAGATCAAAGGACAGCCCACAAGCAAGGTTTACAGCCAGCACCAGGAGTATTTGAATATAACCTGCTTTGAAAGCAAACACTAGCTGTTCCTAATCCCATTCCAATAAACAATCCAGTGAGTCAGGAAAGAAGATATGCAATAATTTTACTCTCAGACTGGGGCTTAGGTAGTTCACAAATTGTTAAAGGAAAAGGGTCATAACAAACTACAGGATAAAATGCTGTGTATCCTTTTCTAGACTGTGGTGAAAACCCCATTAATAGCTTGGTCCTGCCAGATGCATCAGGCTGTGTAATTTACTTGAAGACACAACCTACTCAGAACTTTCTCTTATTCCTCTCCCAATGCTTACACTACACAGATGATTTTGCATTAAATGTGATGGCAACTGAGCATCAGAGTGAAATCTGCCTCTTAGATTACTTAGTATTTTGTACGCCCTGCCCAAAGCTGCCTTTCTTTCAGCTGCAAGATTTACAGGGTACAAGACTTACAGGTTATCAAGGGCTGCATACCTAACCTGATGTCTAAACTGCCTGTTCTTGGCTGACAGCAGCGATTCAAGAATAACCCAGGGGACTGTGAGGAGACATTAAACACAGAGGTCTAACTGCAGGACCACCTGGAGATCACCCAAACCTCACTGAATTGCAGTGGATGGAGAACTGACTTTTGGTCCCCATACTCCAGTCCATGAAATGGCCAGACAAGGATTTGTATATGACAGGGGAAAAAAAAAAAAAAAAAAAAAAAAGAGGGAATGCTGCTGGGCTCTCAGGGCCAGGTGTTTATCAGCATACTGCCAGGCAAAACTAAGCCCTGAATGTTATAAAGATGAATGAATAAGTGACAAAGCTGCACGCTAATCATACATTCCTCTCCTTAATCACTGGATTATTCCTAACTGTTCCCTCAAACCCTCAAGACTCCTTTCACAGGCTAGACTTTAAAAGGCCACTTGAGTTAAGCAGAGAGACAAAAGCTATTAGAAAATCTGCCCAGCGTTTTGTTTTATCTGACACTGAGACACCAGGTCACTGTCAAGGAAAACCATTAAGAAACGGATGCTTGAATGTTTCACTTCTTCACTGAACAACAATTACAGGTAAGTCATTTTCTGTCATGAAATATGGTAACGTGCTTTATTGCCTTAACCTTTCAGCATTTTATCTTTTGGCTAGCAACTACACCTTCTCCCTCAAATTAGCAAGGCCATCAACAATTAAAAGAATGAAATAGCTAACCAGTCACATATAAAATGGAGAAAGATGAAAGCAGAATGCCACGCTACTAAATTTTTGAGAATAGATCAGACCTTGAATACTGTGTTCAGTTTTGGGCCCCTCGCTACAAGAAAGACATTGAGGTGCTGGAGTGTGTCCAGAGAAGGGCAACGAAGCTGGTGAGGGGTCTAGAAAACAAGTCTTATGAGGAGCAGCTGAGGGAACTGGGGTTGTTTAGTTTGGAGAAGAGGAGACTGAGGGGAGACCTTATTGCTCTCTACAACTACCTGAAAGGAGGTTGTAGTGAAGTGGGTGTTGGTCTCTTCTCCCAAGAAACTAGCGATAGGACGAGAGGAAATGGTCTCAAGTTGCATCAGGGAAGGTTTAGATTGGACATTAGGAAGAATTTCTTTACTGAAAGAGTGGTTAAGCATTGGAACAGGCTGCCCAGAGAGGTGGTGTAGTCGTCATCCCCTGGAGGCGTTCAAAAAAGGTGTAGATGTGGCACTCCAGGGCCTAGTTTAGGAGTCATGGTGGTGTTAGTTGACGGTTGGACTTGATGATCTTAGAGGTCTTTTCCAATCTTAATGATCCTATGATTCTATGATTCTATGATTGGTATTGCGAAACATCATTTTTGTGGCAAAGTTTGTGGACACCAAGTTCATATAATTCTCTATTTTATTTATGGGAAGTGGTTTTGGCACAACTGCTTTCTGTGGGGATGTTGCTATCGTAAAGGGCCATTTTGGAGGCAATAGCGCGGAAACTTTAGTTCAGTACAAAGCCCTGAAATAGTGTGCTTTTATGGGAAGAAAGTCTATTTTCTAATGCAAACCTTCAATGTCTCAGCTGATTAAGAATTAGGATTTCTTGTTATAGGACAATGATATACATCAAGACACATGTGTCTAAAACTTAAGCTGTACAACACGAGAAGATTTTATCCCAGACGTGCCCCAATAGAGAAAGCTTTTGGCCACTTAGCTTACTGTATACTCAAAGCACCCTTTT
>WAAD01025778.1:0-33407 GCA_013389945.1 Fregata magnificens | reverse complement strand
TTCCAGCCAAGAAACAAAGATATGAGTTTAACAGCTTTTCTCTTTTCAGATCACACTTTGAATAACATACAAATGATAAATAAATGCAGTGTCAGAGTTGCATGGTTCAGGATTTGAAAGATAGCATGTATGAATGTTGCTTTCGTATAAAAAAATTGATTTTTTTAATTTCCTTTGGTGGTATGGTGAGTCTTTGCACAAAAAGCCAAATACAGTTACCATAAAATTCTATTTAAATATCTAAATTCTTGCTTTCCTTACAAATTAACATACCAAAAAAATCAGTCTTTCCAAGTTATGATAGTTTGTAATTTTTGAGTTTAAGAAATAGTGCAACAAATAAAATCTCAGTCTTCATGTTTGGTGACTTTACAAACTACATAATCTACAATTTTAGTCTTGTTTCATCTTTTATCAGTCTCACCTATATTTGCTCCTTCCTGACAGTTCCCTTTTAAATACCTCACAGTATTTGTTTCAGACCTTAAGGTGCAGTAATGTTGTAGTCACTGTGCAAACCTCCTTACAAAGGGTTTTCTTCTTTGCAGACAGTAATCACATACTGTGATTTCAGAAATTACTCAGGTGTGGATTTCATACTGGAATAATTCAGGTGGTTGGGTTTATTATCCTTCAGTCTTAAACCTTTCATAGCAGTGATGTGTAATCACCTTTTAATCTTGATTTTGTTGTAGGGCTTTTAATCCAAGGAAATGAATGGATTTTCCATTTACTTGAAACTGCCATTCTATAGAACACACTAACAGTCTTAAAGTGGGGAACTATGCCGTTCGTTGCTTGCTGTCAAGCAATCTGAACTTCACCATTGTGCAAGCATGTGCAGTAGCATGGGCTTTATTATAGTGAGCTGTAAACTTAAGAGGAAGCCCACCAGTAAATCACTCTCTGATTTCAGACCTGGATTTTTTTCCGAAAGTTCTTAATCATTCCCAAGTTTTGGTGAGGGAAAAGTGGCGTTGTATTCTGATGGGAAATTATGCAGTAATAGAAAATAGCGTACATGCCTCCGTGGTGGGATACAGTTGCTGAGGAGAGTTCAAGGTTGTGTTTTTCTGACTTTTGTGTGCAAACTCAGTTAAGCTCGGTTATAATGTTGCGTTAACGCAGCCTTCTGCATTTACTTAAAAAGAGCAAGCTCTCCATTCAGCTTTGCTAGGACATCGAGACTCCGTATTGTGTAGGAGAATGACACCAAGGGAAAGGAATTTCCCTCTTCTCAGAGATCAGCGCTGCAGGAGCATTACAGGGGCAGCTTTATAGCTCTGCCGTCACTCGGTACAATGGAGAGGGCTCTGTCTGTCGGCTGAACAAAGAGCCTATTGTGACCAGCTGGCCGAAGAATCTCTTCAGTCACCGTGACTCCATCACAGAAAATTTGGCTTACAAGAAAATACTGAGCACAAAGTGCAAAACAAGATGCCTGCGTCAGAATGAGTGATGGGGGGAAGAACCGGCCAAGCTGACACAGCAGCTCTTTTTCTATTGTATTGTTATACACACCCCATGTGTCATCTGATGGAGTGGTTTACTGCCTTTGGTTTCATAAGAAATGCAGTACAAAAACCAGAACCTAGAGTTTACTGTGAGGTCAGACCATGAAAACCAGGCCCATCCAAATGTACCAAGCGGCAGGGATCTCATTCTTGTCAAATTTCTACCGATAGCCACCCACTTGCATAGCTACGGCAGATCTTACTGCTTACAGATATTTTTCACGAGTTCGATGAGTGCCCCTATGCTTCTTAGCTGCAACAGTTAAACATCAGTGTCATCTTAAAGACATGATTTCAATTAGTAAGGCAGCACTTCTCATACTGTCTCTGGCTGTGACCCCACTTCTTGTAGGAAGTGCCTCATTTGTCTGTATCGCAATTCCAGTTACTATCACTAATTTTGACAATGTGTGTTTTAAGGCAGCACACTTCAGCTGGATTTGATTCACGGGCAGTACGAACAACCTGTGCATTTTAGTAGTGCCTGTGTAACAGGTTATGCTGGGTTACTCTTTCATAAGGAGTGTGAAGCTGGTACCAGTGGTAAACAGTAGCAGGGAAATAAAAAAGCCTGACTGTTTTGATATTCTGGCTATGGTTCAAGAAGCAATTCCTTCTAACATTGGCCTTCATGGTGTGCCTTTCTGTATAATGCCTCTGAGGGATCCTGATCCTGCCTGTTTTAACGTTAAATAAGTAGAGACATGTAGGTACTGTTTACAGCCCCACATTTTGCTTTCCCAAGGAGACTGAATTCTCACCAAGGATGAATATTTGTGATAGTTCATGGGGAAATACGAATTCACTTTACTAAATGCACATTTATGAATTGCACTGTTTTGTATTTTCATTCTAAATTATTTTGATTTTGTCATCTGTGAAATACTCTGCATGTAAGGCAATATGAGTATGTAGATTATCTGATTCGATTGCTGACTATAGGAAATAATCCAAAGCATTCTGAAATCAAATTGTAAGTGAAATCACCAATATATGTGTCCTCCAGTCCTCCACTGGTTTGAAATCTCATTGCTGTGTGTAGTTCTCTTTTCCTTCAAAAAGAACTGTGAACTGGTTGGACTGGCATTTCAACATTTTCCTCAACTCCATCTGACAGTGCCCGCAGGATGCTGTGTTAGGTGATAGCAAGTTCAGTTATAGGACATCATGTCTTTACCTCTGAGGTCTAAAGTATCTAAAGTAGCTCTGTGTTATTTGTTGGTTTGGACTCAGTGAAGTCTGCATACATTCAAATATGAGAGGGCAAAGAAAACTATGGAAGAGTAGGAGTCTGCAGAATCAACTTGCAGAGTTTTCATACAACTGAACTTCATAGATTGTAGGGATGAGACAAAATGCAGTATCTGGTCTTTCCCTCATCTCTTTCTTTTTCCTGAAGACAACAGGGAGCTGCAGATACTGTGCAAGATGTGACAGCCTTCCTACATAATTTTGTGTAAAATTTTCTCCAAGTAATTCTGGAAAAAAAAAAAGGGGGTGGGAACAGCTGGGTAGTTATCTGGAGTTAGTTTTAATTGAGACAGCTTTGCTTATTTGACAGAAATAAAAAAGGTATTTTCAGGAAAACAGTGAAGAAATAATGAAAGCTTTCTTTCACTGGCAATGGGCAGTTTCATCTCCATTGGGGTGATGTAAAAACATTTTTTCTTCTTATCGCTTGTATGGCAAGGAAATGTGGCTAGTGATCACTTGTTATGATTCTTCAGTTTCTTGTGGTTGAAAAGCACCTTTTCCACCAAAATGGTTGAAATTAGTTTTCATTTTGACTGTTCTAATTGTGAACCTCCAAAGCTCATGGTATTGTGATTTCTTTTTCCTACGACTTTATTCTTATAGCGTTACATGCTGCTGCTCTTTCTGGCCATGTCAGCACAGTGAAATTGCTGTTGGAACATAACGCACAGGTAGATGCTTTGGATGTCATGAAACATACCCCGCTTTTCCGAGCCTGTGAGATGGGACACAAAGAAGTGATACAAACACTCATTAAAGGTCAGCAGTTACGAATTTACAAACCTGTTCAGAGTTCTGGTGCTGCTTTCTGCGGGACTGGGAAATAAACAACATAGCTGAGCAAGAGGTGGGGTAGAAAATTACTTCCCTGAAGCAGGTTTTGTCTGTAAGTACCCTTTGTGGAACAGCGCAAGTAAATGTGAAAGATTATCAGTGTTGTGCAAAATGGCTAGAAGAGTTAAATATAACACTTTCAAAATTGGGATAGTTCTTTTCACAGCTCTTTTCTGCTCAAGCCTTTTCAAGTATGTTCTAGTCTCGCAAACCACCTCTTCCCCAGCAAGTCATTGGGTTTTTTTCTCCAGTAAATAAGACCAAATTAAGCTTTCTTCTCTTTTGTGAGAAAGCATTTTTAGGCATCTTTGAAGACTTTTTGACTATTTAAATGAATCTTTACTTTTTAATGAAGGTAGCTATCACAAATCCTAAATCATTAATATTTTCCTCTGGTTGATTTTTATAAGCAGTATTTTATTTGTAGACAGAAATAAGATTTAACAACATACACAGTTTTAGATAATTGTAAATACTCTGCTGAAGTGGAATACGTATGGTGAAAGAACAGTGGTATCTTAATGCAAAATTCTATCATTTTAGCTTCACAGAAAAGTTCTAAGTAGCTGGAAGCAGTCTCCCTCCTACTTGAGATATTATCCCATTTATGGACAGTTGACGTATCAAGGCTAACAAGTTGCAAGTTTTCCGTCAACCAACCTTTCTTACTGAAAAGCGTGCTTCCCTCTGTGATCTGCTGGTCATATTTTAACCTCCTGTTAAGCTCTTCCTCCCACCCCGTATGCTGTTTAGCTTTTATAGATGCAAGAAGCTTAGTTATCAGAATCTGAGTTATGTTTAATTAAATATTTTATGATATAGACAGTCATTGTTGCTGGTTGGTTCAAGTTTTTATGTGTGTCGTTTTATTTTTGTACAGAGTTTTTACATCTTACATGAGCACATGGAGAAATTAATTATCTGCATAGAAGAGTCTTAGCGTGCTTGAATTACAAAAAATCAAGCTTTTTTCAAAAGTAATTCTTACACTGTGAATATTTTATCTTGTCTGCTTTAGAGATTTAAAAAGATATTTCATCTGAAGTCTCATTTTCAAAAGCGATTTTGTTGTTAGGAAATAAAAGTTTCACTGAAAATTAATAGGCCTGAAACAGACGAAGGCTAGGTTTTTCAAGGGCACTTGACAAATCCGGAGATTCCAAAGCATCTGAGAGGATACTCAGAAGCTTGTAAAAAAGTTAGATGTCTGAGCCTCACTGAAACTATTTCATTCCCAATTAATTTTGATTTAGGTTTTAGGATTTGAGTAACAAAGTTGAAGTTACTTCCAGAAATGTTTCTCTGAATTGTCAGTTTACCAAATACATTCTAGTTGAACATAAACCTATTCTTTTCTTTTTCTTTTCAGTCAAAAGTATTTTCTTTTTATGTTCAAAAATATATTTGTTGTTACAGGAGGAGCAAGAGTAGATTTGGTTGACCAAGATGGCCATTCGCCCCTTCACTGGGCAGCCCTGGGAGGAAATGCTGATGTGTGCCAAATCTTGATAGAAAATAAAATCAACCCTAATGTGCAGGATTATGCAGGTAGAACACCTCTGCAGTGTGCTGCTTATGGAGGTTACATTAACTGCATGGTAGTGTTACTGGAAAACAATGCAGATCCAAATATTCAGGATAAAGAGGTATGTTGTTCTTCACTGGGCTGTTCAATTAACTTCAGAATATCCATAAATCAAAACATTTTTCTTTTCTTCAAGGTCATTCTCTTTTCTGGCACATAGAAGCATCTTTGCTGCTGTTTATCACAAAAGGAAATGCATCCTGACATAATTTTCTCTATGGCTTCACTTCTAAAATCTTGAATGAAAAGTAATATTTTAATATGCAGCATGAATTGAAGATTCATATTTTTCCATATCACTTTTGAGTTTTCCTTGTCAAAATGTGATCTTATGAGGAGTCATATTAATCATCTGATTTCTTAACTTCTATCATTCCTTATTAACAGCTGACATGGGAATGTGATTTTATAGTCTGTAATGTGTTTTTTCAGTATAGAGATAGAGCAAGTAAGATATTGCATTTGAGATTGCACAAGAACTGCTTCAATTACTTATCCACAAAAGTATCCACATACGTATCACTGTTCCAGGTAAAAAAAAAAAAAGAACACTGATTAGTTTTTTTGTTCTTTTGTGCCATTCCTCCAGCAGTAAGTGAAATTAGGAGCCAGAATAATTGTGCAACATATAACAGATTTCTTTGTTATATGACATAATTTCTCAGAAGTCGGTAGAACTTCATCAGTCAAAAGAATTTCACCCAATTTGTTAAACTTTTCTGTAGCTATTCATTGTAGGGCATGGATAATTCCAGGTAATAGAAAAGTGGTTTTTATTATGGGTTCTACAGAGCATGCTGTGGAGATTTTCCAGCCTGCTACCAGCTCTGTGTGGCATCAGCTTGACTACAGTTGAAGACATCAGCTCCACCTATTTCACACAGAGACACTGCAGCATGCTCTTCAGCACTTGGGGTTCAGGGGGTGGCTTGCTAGCACTGAACTCAGAATGTCTTCATGTTTTTCTGTGGTACCCAGCCTTCTAGGTATTTCCTACATTTGGAGTTCAGAAAAGCAAGGCGCAGACAGGAGGCATGGCCTGGAAGTGAAGTGAAATATCTATGTTTGTTGATATTAACAGAGCTTGAGGTATTCGTATTGTGGTTCTGTGATCCCAGTCCCAAGAGTGGTCATGTATGAGCTCGCTGTATGGGAAGCAGCTTGAGAGTTGGACTTCTGCTTTATGTGGGAGAAGCTAGACTTCTGAAATCAAGCTCGTTTTGAAAGCACAGCTGGAGTCTTTCTTTGTTTGCCTGGGCTGATAAGCTTTCCTGAAACTTCATCTGATTTTGAATTCTGTAGTAATTCTTTCAGTCTTCTCATAGTATTTTGGAGCAGCCTAGAAAACAGTCTGAACTACAGAGGTTGATGAGAGCTGCTTCAGACCTAGGTGGCATAGCTGCAAAGAAAGCAACTCTAGAACTAGTCTCCTAATGCTGTTTTTCAGCTGCTTTCGGTGAAAAAGCACTAGTGTTGTAATCTTGTCTAAAAAAAAAAGTTACTTCATTTTTAAGTTCTGTATTCTTTCATTTTAACAAGGAAGCTTATTTCCTTCATGTCCAGAAAAGCACTAAATTACAGATTTATGACTTTTATTGTGGCATGATAGAGTTTGGGGATAATATTTATTTTTTTTCTGTTCTATTGTGTATAGGGAAGAACTGCTTTGCACTGGCTCTGTAACAACGGCTACCTTGATGCTATAAAGTTGCTGCTTGGTTTTGATGCTTTCCCTAATCACATGGAGAACAGCGAGGAGAGGTATTGCTTGTCTGAATGCATTATTTTGTAATTTAGCAAAAGTGCTATCTACTGATTTAAATGTTAAGTGTTCAGATATTGCCAGAGAATTGTGATCTTGTATCTAAAAGGAGTGCTGTAATCTTGGGCTTCAGTGTAAGCAGCTTTTCTAATGTGAAAAATCTCTTTATGCTTTTGAGCCTTGAACTTACAGAGATTTCTGCACGTATTTACTCATTCTAGTCTTGTTTGAAATATTAAAGATCTTTTTCATTTATATGTACGGATAGGTACGGACAAAGGATGAAAAGGCATTTCTGCTGCTGTTGGAGTAAACTGGAATTTTTCTTTTCTGTTTGGTAGGAATACAGTGAGAAGAAAGAAAACAGGAGAAATGTAATGTTATGTTTTAAAATAGTGATTACAAATTACCTGGTGGTTAGCTGTATTCTAAAGGCCCAGTTTAAAAAAAAAAATCCTCCTATAATCATAAAGAGACAGTACATTTGCATCTCTTTTCTTTGTCTTTCATTGACATATAAATAATAGTTTTTTAAAAGTGATTTGGGTTGTGGAGTTTGAATGTGACCGTGGAGATAATTACTATTAGCAGGAATTTATAATGCCTTTTTTATAGTAGGTGACCTCCTCATAATTATAAATAAAATTATGATCAGTATGCTATATAAATTTGAATATTTCAACATTTTAAATAACTTAAGGACTTTGAAACCCCATATTTTAGTGCTAAATTTGAGACTTCCGTACTTATCCCAGTTTTTAATTGCTTTTCCCCCCATCATTTCTCTTTTGTTCTCTGCTCTAAACCACTCAGATCTCTCTTCTGTTCTTGTTTTTTATTGAGAAACACAAATGAAAGTATAAGTAGCTCCTAATTAAGTAGTGCCAATGCTCTCTTTAGTAATTTTTGATAGAAAATTAAATAAACAGTTGTAACTAAATTACTCTTAATAAGTAAGATTAAAAGCCACTATTTTGCCAGAAAGGAGGCTGCTATTTTCCTTACTTTGTAGAAATGTACTAATGATGTTCAAATGTCAGGAAAAGACATTAAAAACTGGGNGCTGTGGTTTAACTATAGTCATTCAGTTAGTATCTATTTTTGTCTCCCTTCTGGCATTAATATAAGTTCTTATGTATAAACCTAGATTACTCAGAATATAACTAGCAGTATTCCAAATGTCAGCCCTTAAGCACTTGTCCATGCGCAGAACAAAACAGATCCCCAATTTTCTAGAGTAATCACTCTTTAAATATAATTCTGCTAAAAATATATATATTGTATATAAAAACTGCACAATTGCCTCTTAATAAACATCTACAAAACCTTGTTTTATTGTTAAGAGGTCGGAATTTTGGAAAGTGGTAAAATCAAGTTGAGTATTGTAAGAGAGTAAAAATAACCTCATGGATATGGTTCATCCGTAACTGGATGAAATTATTTTTTAATCAGTAACAATTTCACCAAATAGTAGATTTTTTTTCTAATATACCTATAGAAAGAAGCTTCCCTTCTTCACTTTCTTAGAGTGCAATATGAGATACCAGTTCAAAATTCAAACATAGTGGTTAAAACAAAATAGGTTTATGAAAAGGTGGAGCTGAGATTGCATCTAGGATTTTAAGCTGCCCACTTGCTTGCAGATATGTGATCAAGTGCTAGTCTGGAGGGTGGTAGGTTTGTTGTTCTTTGCAAATTTATTTTGTAATCCAACTTGATGTCCTGGGTGCATCCTGTGATGCCAGCCTAGCTGCTGCTTGACCAACTTCATGCTAAATTACCTATAACAGCTGGTGGCTGACATCTTCTTTGCATGTTTTCCTGTGAAGCCCGCTTGATTTAAAAGCTATCTGCTTTAGAGATAAGCAGTGGAAAAGAAGATTTATGACAGGCTTTGAACTGACACAACAGAGTAATGGCTGGTTGTGAGGAGTGTATGTGAGCAGCCTTGAATGGGTAGTGTCCAGTTGTACAAACCCCTATTCAGATTTGATTTGAATGATTTTTTACTTTCAAAGGTAGCTCTAATGGAGTTAGAGAATCCACGTTTAAGAATATGGGTCTTCATGACTGGGATCCGTAACATAATAAATAGTCTTGGTACATACATGCTAGTAGCATAAAGTTTACTTTAGTATCTTTTGTACCTCTTAATTAAAATATTCAAAACTAGGATACTTTAAAAATGTGTTTTTCTTAAATGAGGTCCCTTCTGAAGTTCCCATTCCTGGGTTATCAAAAATCTGTATCCCTTTAAATGCTATCAGCAACACACCTTGACATACAAATTTTCATGTTATGTCATTGTCTTTATTCCTGCAGACACTTCAGTTCAGATACTGTTAATCCTTCCATCAAATCATTGCTGCATGGCAAGTCCAATTGTGCTTTCTGTCTGTTTTTCTTTGCTTACCAGCATTGCGTCCTAGCAAGTTACCGTCAAGAAGAGCCCTAATTTTCACAATCACATGCATTGACACTTGCTATTTGATAGTCTTGTATTATATGGTCTTGATTATGGTTTGTGACTGATAATTGTCAGTCACTAAATGTCTTTGCCTAATGTCAGTGTTGGCAAAGGAGGTAAGTAAATTTTGCTCCTGTGTTGACAGTGGGAAATTTGGGAATTATTTTTAAAAGGGCTTAAGCATCTTTGACACCATTAAAAACCAAAGCCATTTAATATTTTTAGCACCTCTGTCCATTTGAAAACAGACTTAAGTCTTCCTAGTGCTTTAAAAAAAAATTATCCCTTGATGCAGGTGTAATCCTGCTGCTTGGTCAGTCATACTGTACTCAGTCATTGTTATAGAAGCTAAGCCAGATTTGACAGTAAATCTCTAGAACTTAAATTCGTGTGAAAATAACACCAAAAAAATGTTTTAACTTGCTTTTTATTTAGATTATATTTCTATATGAGAACCTCAGTAACACCTTTTTAAGATTGCTTGCCTAAAGCAGTTAATTGTATGGATAGGGCTTTGGAGGATTTAGATCCAACACTTCATATAGTCTGCCCCTCCCCTCCCCCCCTTATATTAGGAGACTAAATTAAGCCTTAAACATAGTCACAGTGTGTAGAATGAGTAAGACAGGAAAATAATATTAAAAATTAGTAAAACAGCCTGCTGAAAACAGTATTTAATCTGTCTTCATACTAGAAGTTGCCTTATTATGAAATGAGGACGAAGTAAATGAACATTATGGTTAGAATTCTAGTTCAATGATAATTGTTGTGTGTTTGTTTTGGTTTTTTTTTTTTAGATATACTCCACTTGATTATGCCTTGCTTGGTGAACACCATGAAGTGATTCAGTTCATGTTAGAACATGGGGCTCTGTCTATAGCTGCCATACAGGACATTGCTGCTTTCAAAATTCAGGCTGTCTACAAAGGATACAAAGTTAGAAAGGCTTTTCAAGAGAGGAAGAATCTTTTAATGAAACATGAACAGCTGAGGAAAGATGCTGCTGCCAAGTAAGTCTGAGACTTGAAATCTACTCCAGCAAATAGACATTTGTCATAAGTTTGTATATATCAATGTATGATTTTATCTGCTACTCATCATAATTTATTCTTCCTCTTAGTAAAATTCATGAAACTGTAGGAAGCATATAATGGATTTCTTCCATACACCTATAGATGGAAATTATTTTCCAGATAATCCCAAATTAAATAATAAGCTTTCTATAATATACAAGAACAGGGCAAAATACCAAAAGCTGAGAAACTAGCATGTTAGCATCCATGAACCCTTACATGATATTCTGTATGATGATAAAAAGGCTTGGAAAACATTTGTCACTCTAAGTTAATGGAAATAATTATTGACCTATCAAGTCTTTGATATCAGTTTTGAAAAGAAATTAATAAGCAGATGAAGAAACAAAAAACCAGGAAAACCCTGGTTTAATAAGGCTTAACTTTTAACTATTTCACAGGGAACGTTTGTGCTTTTCTAGCAAACTGAACTCCTTGATTTAATTGCAACTTCTGACGCCATCGGGGTGCCAGGAGGAGCTGTGCTTCAGTACCAACCACTTCCAAAGCAGCTCGAACCCCTTCATATGCTGCCAATATCTCTCTTTCAGTTGGAGTATAGCGAGCCTCGGATCCTCTGTATCCCTGATTCCAAAACCCTAGGGGTCGACCTTGAGTCTGCCCTGGTGCTTTCCGCCAGAGGCTCCAGGTAGGGCCATTCTCCCCGGCTGCGGTGTAGAGCACATTTCTTATATCTTGCCCTGCCCAGACTGGCCCAAGGGCTACTGCATGAACTATCTCCCATTTAATTTGTTGAAAGGCTTGTTGTTGCTCAGGGCCCCATTTGAAATGGTTCTTCTTCCAGGTCACTTGATAGAGAGAGCTTACGATCAGACTGTAATTTGGAATATGCATTCTCCAAAAACCCACAACACCCAAGAAAGCTTGCGTTTCCTTTTTGCTAGTTGGTGGAGACATGGCTGTGATTTTGTTGAGCACATCCATTGGGATCTGATGAACGTCCATCTTGCCATTTTATTCCTAAAAACTGGATCTCCTGTGCAGGTCCCTTGACCTGACTGTGTTTTATGGCAAAACCGGCCTTCAGGAGGATTTGGACTATTTTCTTCCTGTTCTCAAAAACCCCTTCTGCTGTGTTGCCCCACACGATGACATCATCAATGTATTGCAGGTGTTCCAGAGCCTCACCCTGTTGCAGTGCAGTCTGGATCAGTCCATGGCAAATGGCAGGGCTGTGTTTGCACCCCTGGGGCGGTCGATTCCAGGTGTACTGGACGCCCCTCCAAGTGAAAGGAAACTGTGGCCTGCACTCTGCTGCCTGATTGAGAAAAACACATTAGCGATATCAGTTGTGGCATACCATTTGCCTGCTTTTGACTCCAGTTTGTATTGAAGTTCTAGCACGTCTGGCGTGACAGCACTCAGCGGCAGCGTGACTTCATTCAGGCCGCGACAGTCTACTGTTAGTCTCCACTCCCCATTAGATTTTCGCACTGACCGTATGGGACTGTTAAAAGGTGAGCAAGTCTCGCTGATCACTCCTTGTATCTCCAGTCAACAAATCAGCTTACGGATGGGAATCAGGGAGTCTTGGTTGGTGCGATATTGCCACCGGTGCACTGTTACAGGAGTTTGAGTAGCCGCAGTGCCTGTCACTTTGTCGTCGGATCCAGAGACCTTCTTTTCCCCTTTAGGGTACTGAATATTTAAACAGGGCTTGGTAGGCATGTGCCAGGCCCCAGCACATTGCAGTGATTTGTGCCTCTCTAGAATTGCCAGGGTGAGAACATACTTTTTCCAAATATTCTACTTATTTTTTAGGATTCTGCACTTGTTCAAGGGTGAAGTTTCGAAACACTGGAGGTGCCCAACTGTTCTAGGCATTTGCCCATGCTGTCCCACACAGCCTGCCACTCATACCTATCCAGCCTTGGGGCAGATCTCTGGATGATATTCTTAAATTGCTTGTTAACCTTAGACAAAACCAAAACAATATTCCCAAGAAATACCAATTGAAGTATCTTAACTACCCAAGGATGTTCAAAATACTGAAAAGCTATTGTAATTAAGGAGGAAGCATCATAGAAGATGGTAGCAAAGGTGCCATTCTGTATTTCCTCCATAAAAAACCTCTCAGAGGAAAAAGAATAATTGCTAATTGTCTCCACGAGGTGGTACCCGAAGTACAGTAATGGCTTCAGTACAAAGCTCAAATACCACATAAAGCTCAAGGCCGGTGTTTTAGTAACAAATCTCCCAAGCAAAACATCACTAATCACTGCAGAGCGCAGCAAACTGCAAAAACCAACACTAATCTTTAACATGTGCAGCAACAAAAAAGAGCACGGCGCAGATCAGATAAACTAATATCGAGAACAGATGAATCAATATCATGACCCGCAACTGTTAACAGATACAAATTCCTTAATAAGCTCTGGTTAATATGTTGTTATCTCAAAACCTCCGAGCCCCACATTGGGCGCCAAAAAGGACTGTCATGGTTTAACCCTAGTCGGCAACCAAGCACTACGCAGCCGCTCGCTCACCCTTGCCCCCCATCGGTGGGATGGGGGAGAGAATATGAAGAGCAAAAGTAAGAAGACTCGTGCGTTGAGATAAGAACAGTTTAATAATTGAAGTAAAATATAATAATAATAAACCAATAAATTGTAATGAAAAGGAAAACAACAAGAAAGAGACAGGGAGAGGAACAAAACCCAGGAAAAACAAGAGATGCAACCACTCACCACACGCTGACTGATGCCCAGCCTGTCCCCAAGCAGCGATCGCTGCCCCCGGCCAACTCCCCCCCAGTTTATATACTGAGCATGACGTCACATGGTATGGAATATCCCTTTGGCCAGTTGGGGTCTGCTGTCCTGGCTGTGTCCCCTCCCAGCTTCTTGTGCACCTGGCAGAGCATGGGAAGCTGAAAAGTCCTTGACTAGTGTAAGCACTACTTAGCAACAACTAAAACATCAGTGTGTTATCAACATTATTCTCATGCTAAATCCAAAACACAGCACTATACCAGCTACTAGGAAGAAAATTAACTCTATCCCAGCCAAAACCAGGACAAATGTGTAGGTTCTTACCGAGTTCCTACCGTATTTAAATGAGGTAATGGTAGCAAAGTGGTGAAATTCTAAAATCAGAAGATACATAAATGATCATCAAAATACTTCGCTTGCTTGGGCTTTATCCTTAAGATTCATAACATGAAGAATAAAGTGGCACCCTGGTTCCTCTTGAAGAAATCTGATTCTGGAATGAAAAAACATAAGAGTCTGAAAAGATTTCTGCATGATTTTGTAGAATTATTTCTGTAAAGAGAGGTCATATGAATAAACACACAACATAATTGTTGCACCTAGAGCTGTTTTTGTTGCATCCGTGTATCATAGACAAAGAAGTCAGCTGCACTCTGCTCTATTTCAAATTTGGTAGTTTGATGTTCTGCATAACTGGCCATTCTGACCTTCATTGGGTTTGAATGCTACTACTATACTGGTTAATAACTGTTCATGTCCAGTAAGAACTAAAGTTAGAAATATCAGATAACTAATCTCTTGCTCACATCTTTAGATCCTAAACTTGTAACTTGCAGCGCTCCTGCTATTTGCCTTTACTGCTGAAGTCAGTAGAAGTCAAACCCATGCATGGAGAAGCTGCCTTTGAAAATAGCCCGAATATCTTACGTATTTCTTTTTAATTTGGAGAACTCTGCTCCTTGCTGTGTGGTCACAACTGACATTATCAAATGAGGTAATTTTATTCTTTGTGATGACAGTAATTTTTAGAAGAATCTGTGATACCTCATCTAGAAGATTGAATGAAAAAGGATTGCCTCATGGAAATTTGGGGGTGTTTTTATAATTGTTTTCCTTTGTGAGTTTCTGATGTACTTTCTGAAACTTACTAAGCTGTTGCTGATATAGTTGAAAACAATAGAAACAAAGTCTGCGTACCAAATACCATAAAAACAGAATTAAAATACAATCGGAGTGTACAAGCAAGTCGTCACATAACAAATCTTATTTAATTGCAATTTTATGATCTGTAATAAACTGGAGGGGACATTATGTTGTCATCATTCTGCATACCCATCTGTGCATTCCACAGCTAAAAGTGGCCAGGGTGTTGCTACATACAAAAACCTAATATCCCTACTGATGTATAAAAATCTGCTCTCCAGATAAAGGTAGACATTATGTGGGAATCCAGAATGCTGGTGAACTCGTAGACTGAACACCCTCTGCCAACTATTTCAGTGTATGTATGTATTTAAAACTTGCTTTGTAATATGTTATTTTAGAGAGTCTCACTAGTATAAATCATTCCTAAGTCTGCATGTTTTTAATTAATCTGGTTGTTTTGGTTTGTTTTTTTTTTTCCCCTTAACAAAAGTCAACCAACATCTCATACCTGTATTTTTTTCTGGTAAAGTTACATTCACTGCATTCAATGCCTGTGAAATATTTCTGTACAAGCATATTCTCCCCTGTTGAACAAACCTATATCAAAGAAATGGTAATTTATAAAATGAAGATTGATGCAGGCCAAACCAACATGCACGCTATTATGTCATTGAGCAGGGACATATCAGGAGACCAATTTGGGTAAGCAGGGAAGCCATGACAGAGCTCAAATGCAAAAAGGCAGTATTCAGGAGGTGGAAGCAGGGACAGGCTGCAAAGGAAGAGTGTAAAAACGTTGCTTGGGCGTGTAGGGATGGTGTCAGAAAAGCCAAAACTCAAATGGAGTTGAGGCTTTCAAGGGATGTCACAGGTAACAAGGTGAGCTTCTGCCTCTACAATAATAGTAAAAGGCTGACAAAGGAAAATGTGGGCCTGTTGCTGAATGGTTTGAGTGATTTAGTGACAACAGACACCAGTGTGGCAGAAGTACTCAATGCCTTCTTTTCCTCAGTCTTCACCAAGAAGGTCTCCCAGGCCTCTGTGCTTAGAGAAGTGGTTCAAGGAGGAGGAGAACTGCCAGCTGTGAATGAGGATTAAGTCAGGGATCACTTAAGAGAACTCAGCCCAGACAAGTCCATGGGACCAGATGGGTTGCATCCAAGGGTGCTGAGAGAACTAACTGATGTCCTTAAAAGGCCACTTTCCAACATCTTTGAAAGGTCACAAAGGCTGGGGAAAGTCCCCAGTGATTGGAGGAAAGCAAATGTTGCAGCCAACTTCAAAAAGTGCCAAAAGAACAATCATCTGGGGGACTGCAGACTAGTTGGCCTCACTTTGATCCCTGGGAAACTTATAACAGACATAAGTTGAAACAAGAGAGATTTTGACTGGAAATAAAGAGAAATTTTTTCACCCTTGGGACAATCGAGCAGTGGAACAGGTTGCCCAGAGAGGTTGTATGGTCTCCATCCTTAAAGGTTTTCAACACCCAACTGGATAAAACCCTGAGCAACCCAGCCTGACCTCATAGTTGACCCTTTTTTGAGCAAAATAAGAGTTGGTCCACAAGTGATGCTAAGAAGGCTGAAGTGTTCTATGTCTTTTTTTGCTTCAGTCTTCCTTAAATGTTGAATGATGTCCATTAGCAAATGTAATTCACACTAGTAACGAAGGGCAGCAATGCAGGCTATTATACTGAAACAACAGTTTAGAGACTAATCGGATGAGTGAGATGCTTTCAGATCAGCTTAGCCTGATAAAATTCATCCTGAGGTGTTTAGAAAACTGGGCAATATAATCTTAAAATGGTTACCCTTAAAAACTTTAGGAGAACTGGTGGGACTGGAGAATTCATCAAATGAGCAAAGTGTCTGCATTCTCAAAGGGGAAGAAGAGTCTGTAGACGTATAAACTTCAGTCCCAAGAACCACAGATTTGTGGAGGTTGGAAAGGACCTCTTGAGATCATCTGGTCCATCCCTGCCCCTGCTCAAACAGGGTCAGCTAGAGTAGCTTGCCCAGGACCATGTCCAGTCAGGTTTTGAATACCTATGCAAACTCCACAACCTCTCTGGGCAACCTTTTCCAGTGTTTGACCACCCTCACAGTAAAAAAAGTGTTTTCTTGTCTTCAGGTAGAATTTCATGAGTTTTAATTTATGCTTATTGCTTGCTGTCCTGTCAGTAGGTGCTAACGAGAACAATCTGGCTCCATCTTCTTCATTCCTTACCATCAGGTATTTATAGACATAGATGAGATTCCCCCCGAGCCTTCTCTTGTCCAGGCTGAATAGTCGCAGCTCTCAGCCTCTTCTCATATGAAAGATGCTCCAGTCCCTTAAGCTTCTCCATGGCCTTTCACCAGACTCATTACAGTAACTCTGTACCTTTCTTATCCTGGAATGAGTAATCAAACTTCTATGCATCTGGAACATAACAAAGCAAGAAGTAATGGCTGGTCTGAATTTGCTAAGAACAAATTATATCCAACCAACTCAATTTTCTTTTGTGACAGAACAAGTTTTGTGGCCATGGAGAAACAGTAGCTGTCATTCAGACTTGCCTGAAGTTTTTATACTTTCTCATATGCCATTCTCATTAGCAAAGTAGGGCAATGTAGCATGAATTCAACTGCCATTAGATGGGTGAAAACTCCTTGGAAGAACATGCAAAGAGTAGTTCTTAATGGTTCAACTTAAAACTGGAAGTGTATATTGATGAGAATTTTGCATAAATCCATCCTGAATCTGATGCTATGCAGTATTTTCATTTAAAAAGTAAAACATTTCATTTGCACGTAGCACCAAGATGCAGAAGACTGTAAGCACATTGAAGACTAAATTAGAAATCAGAATGGTGTTAAAATACATATGAGAAATGATTGAGGAAAAAATAGGTAGTTAGGTAAGGAGAAATGGGCTGCTCTACACATTTGGGAAGACCAATCAACATAGGAATACTGGACAGAAAATAACTGTCTTCTTAGCATTTTTATTAAGGACTATTTGTTAAAAGGATGTTGTAGATCAGAAACTGAATATGTCGTGAGTCAACAGCATCATGCTTTTAAAAACAAGCATCACACTAGATTGTATAGCAGGAGGCGGCTGTTTGTACAACATGAAATGTAACTCCTCTTGGTCCAGGTAAAGCTTAAGCATTAGTAGGGTCATACCTGACGATCTATTTTCAAGTATGATTTTTTAAGTAACTTTTTTTTGCAAGGATAACTTTACAAATGCTCTCCAGGCACATGGACATGTTCTAAATTTAAAACGTCCTCCACAGAGTAGATGATACAAAAAGCAAAATGTTCTTAACAGAATAGAAAAGGTTGGATTCATTTTAGCAGGATCAAAAATTCAAAGCATGTCTGTGTCTTCACAAATGCCTAAGGCTGAAACTGTTCCTTTCCATCTGCTAAAGGCTCAGTTTCCATTCTCTCACTTTTGTAATGAAATACAAATTTATGACCATTCAGGACAAAATTCTGTTGCAATTATCGTGGAAAATGTTGGCCTGCCAGCTCTGTTATCACTGTCGAGCTGTAGTTGTCTAACTTAGAGCCCAAATTTGGATCCTGTTGAGTTGCCAGGACCTCCTGAGAATGATTGAGAGCCCTTAAGTTAGGAACTTGTCTACTTCCTTTACTTGTTCATGAAACCTAGTCTCTCAACTTAGACAGCAGTAAAACTTGGAAATTTTAATTTTGAAGGTATCCTTCATTGTAATACAAACTGAATTTCTGACTAAATAAAGCAAAACACAAGGGGAGGTTCATAAGTATTCAGGAGTCTGTTAATCAGCTAAACTCTACTGTCACAATTAGGATGACGGTCTATGAATAGGGAGCTTTGAAATCCCTTCTGCTTATTATTTCTTCAGTTTAATCTGAAAAATTAGCACACAAACAAGACCTTTTTAAAAAAATCCCCTTTTACTTCTTCTCAGTTTCTGGTCCTGTGTCATTTCAGTAACTTTACAATTGGTATGTTGCTGAAGTTAATGTTTTGAGTTCATCTGCGTATCCAAAGAGTGCAGGCCACTCTGGCTTGATTGTGTATCACAAAACCCATCTCACACTTTCTTCTTTAATACCCTGAATGGAGGCTACTGGTAATCGGCTGCTTGATTCTTGTGAAGGAAAGAAAATTACTATTCTGTGAATAGTAAGATCTGATTTATCAGCTCCAACAGCAGAGTAATGGCAGTGAGATCCATACTGTACACGAGACAGACATCCCCACATAGTCCGGTTGTGGAATGCCGATATTATTTGAAACTAGCCGCTTTTTTCCATGCCAGAGGGAATACTGAACCTCAGGCTGCCAGGAGTGTATTTTTTAGATCAATTAACAGCTTTTCAGGTACAAAGTTCAATCAGCGTCTTCTGCAGAGCATATTTGATAAGATAGTACTGACAGATAAAGTTAAGGCTTCTCCCTGGCAGCTCACACTGAAATGACATATACTGGCATTGATAGGACTCACAGGAACTGAGGATGGCATGCTGCATAACTAACCTGTCATATGCTGTGCTGTGAGCTAATGTGTCAACAGTCTGCAAACTACGTTGTAGCATTGGAAGCAAGTTAAAATATCAGGCAGCTACATGATACGACATTTACCACCTGTCCATTCCAACAGGAAAAGTGTCACTTCATCTTGCAACCAGTGCTTAATTTATAAAAACAAATTCAATGGTAGGTAGGTATGTAATGTTTGCTATGTGCTATTGGGTTTATTCTGCTTTGTAGGAAAAAGAACTTAAAAGCTAAAGTGCAGTGGCATCCCACTGTATTTCAAAATAGGCTGCGAAACTTTATTCAACAGATGCGCCTTTCCTAACCTTGTCCAAAATTCTCTTCTATATCTACACTATTTAAGAGATGCACAACTTCTTTCATTTTTGATAACCAAATGTCATAGTTGTAATGGCATACTATGTGCACACAAGTTTTTAATTCACGTCATATTTTCAGTATTTATCATTTGTATTATCTTTTAATGTAAAATAACTAATTATCTACCAATGATAAATATATAGCAGCAAGTTAGTACCAGTAGCTAGTCTGAAGTTGATTTATAATTGTCTGTATTAATTATGACACAGGTAAGTATGAAAAATAATTTTCAGAGAGATTATGTCTTTTATTAAAGTTTTCTGATTTTCAAATACAGTGCATTGCATTACTACTTATATTAAAGCATTGTTCATTACTAATTAAAAACGTAGTCGTTAGTATCATATTTCTTGTCTTCTGACACCTCTTCAAAATCCTGCTTTTAATTTTCTTATATTTATAAAAAAACCTAAGTTTCATTGTTTTCAATAAGGGAGTGTTTTAAAGTCAGTTTAAACTGCTGCAAATTGAATGGGCAGCTGGCTTATGAGGACTTACCCTTCATTAGGCTGTAGCTGCAAGTCAGTTGTTATTTTGGCTCAAGCTAAGACACTTCAATGCAATAGGTGTCCCTTTCTCATGAAAAAGATGTTATAGGCAAGGTTCTATTGTGGCAGTGTCAGTTTCTAGAGAGAAATGTGTTCAAGCTAGATACATGCTCCCAAGATTTTGTCTTTGGAATTCTTATGTTGTTGACTATAATTACAGGAAACGTGAAGAGGAAAGTAAGAGAAAAGACGCCAAGCTGCAGAAAGGGATGCAGAACGTGGAACAAAACAGGTTTCGAGTACAACAGAATCCTGCAAATCGAGAGAAGACTACCAGCATCTCGCAATTACCTAATAAAGCGATAGATATACAGAATAAGAGACCTCTCTCCCTCAATGCTTCACAAATTCAATCAGGGAGAAACAGCAGAGGTTCACCTAAAGCTTGTCACAACAAAGGGACACCAAAGGAGAGTTGCCTGTCAGCAGAGCCTCAGAGTGAAGGTCATAAAATCAGGCAAGGTTTGTAATCTTTTTTAATTGTCCTGATTATCTTTTTTTGTCCATATCTGGGGGTGTTATATATATAGGACCTGTTTCATCTTTCTATCATTTCTTGTTCTTTCATTTTTTAAGCAATTCATGTAGGACAGAGTTAGATACAGATTCTTTTACTGCGTGTGTTCTGTCAACTTAAGTAGTCAAAAATACCAGTATCATCTACAGTGTCTGTAAAAATACCTGAAATATGTGAGAACAGGTTGTTGGGAGTTGTTCAATTAGTTGCACTGTTTGGAGAAAATGAGATTAAAGATATTTGGCATACCTGTGGGATTCTTGAAGAATGTTAATGGAGAAATTGTTTTTAAGTGAGGTTAAAATGAGGGTAAAATTGTTCTAAGTGACATCTCTAGCATACCAAGGGAGCTCTTCAGGCAGCTTCATTCTCCATGACAGCGTTCTCCCATGATTTGTCTTTGAAGTCCTCTTGTTGAGAACACTCTAGGATATTTTTTGAGAAGTGAGACTGTTTTTAGAAATTATACTATGAAACAGTGTGTTGAAGCTCTTCCTGTTACTTTTCTTGCCCTGCTCCACTCCTTTATTCTATAGGTGAAAGCATCATCAGTTTATCATCATTTCTTGACCACTCCTATACTAGTTTTTGCAAGATACACATTTTAATGACATTTCAGTCAGTTCAGACTTAAGCCAGTTATAGGAGCCCATGGCTCAAATCTTTCAAAACTGGTCATGTTAAAGCATCTTTGTTATCATTAGAAGCAAAAATTGGGTAAGTAGTTTAAGGTATGTTGCAAGAACTCCTTCTCAGATGTAAAATATTGCTAATTCCTCTGGAAATTCTGCTAATCAGAATATTATAATAATCCAAAGAAGAAGAAAGTCAAAGAGCTGCTCCTACTGAATCATTTTACCTAGATTTCTTTAGCTCTTACATGGAAATGTGTTGGTAAACAGAACACTTGACTATATTTTCATAGTAAAAGCAGACATATATATCTTAGCCTAACATATACTATGTAGCTAAGTAATGATAAACAGAGGTGTTAAAAATTCTAGCAAGCTTTATCTGCATGTCTGTTAACTTTATATTAATTAAAATATTCAGACAGCAAAGTAAAACCTGTAAGAATAATCAGAAGCAGTGGTTGCCAAATAAAAAACGGATAGTTGTAATGAACACAATGAGGAGAAATTGATAAGTATGGGAAAAAGGGAAAGCATGAAGAAAGATGTGGGGAGGATTAGAACAGTGAAGGGGAGAGAAGGACAAAGAAATTATAAAGGAGGAACAAACAGCCTTTTCTTTTACTGACTCCTCTATCCATTCTTTGCCAAAATCTTCCAGTGGTTATGCCAATGGAAACTGCATTGCATCAGTCAGACTCCCACTGTTTCTTGGAACAAATATAATGGTTTTGCACTGAGGGAATGACCTAAGGAAGTACGTAGAAGGTAGTCCATGGGAAACATGGACAACAGGGTCAAACTGAATTTGCCAGATTTTCTGCAGAGGATTCTAATATTGATACTTAGGTTTGAAAAACTGCATTAATGTTCAGTTGTCTACACTACCCTTCGCAGTAACCTAGGGAATTCAAACCAGCAGCAAATGCTAGCAGCATGTAGCTTGGACTTCGGACTGAAGGCTTCCCTGAAGTTGGAGATTTCCTGAAGTAGCTATGCCAGAATAATTTTTCCATGTTGATGGTTTTAAAATCATGTGGGCTGTTGCCTGCATATCTTTTGCTTTTCAGTATATCTTTAAAAGCAGAATATAATTTCTGCAAAAGATGGAATTTTAAATAGAAAATTCTTCACTATTGCTTATTATGTTTCTTCACCATGAGTGTTGAGCATGAAGAGAACAAAACCAAAACTCTTTACTCAAGGTTCTTCTGAAAATACATGATAACATGTCTACTTCTTCTACAGCGAGACCAGTTTACCTTCAGAGATTGTAAAGACAGACCCCTCTTGCCCAATCCAAAAAGCCTGTGTTTGAAATAAAATGCTATGCCATTTTTACGTAAGCATTCTCTTTTTGTTATTGGAATGATGCTAGGAAGGTTGGCGCAGTAAGGATAAAATCATGAAGTCCTTTAATCAGTTCTCATTAGGTGTTTGAATCAATCCTCTTGTGACCAAAACTTTAATGGACTTTATTGGATGTTTTGTTGGAATTAAATATAAATTTAGATCATGTGGCCTGGCACTTACTTGGAAAGATTTTCAGCAATTGCAAATAGATTTTTTGCATCTGCTAACAATATATGAAAACTGTGATTGAGTTGGTGGGTCTATTCTGATCTCCACTCAGAAATCCTCTTTCCTATGTATGTTATCTCATTTGCCTTAATTACAGTAGCAACAGTTAAGTTCTTTTTTGCACTCTGTACTTGTTATTGCTTGGTCTTCCAATCTAAGAACATTTATTTCAACCTTCAAAGACGATCTAGAATACTTAAATTATGGTTTTTTCCATTCCCCAGTTATCCAGTTGTTCAGATTGGGAAGTTTTGCACATACTACTTTAACAACTTCAGTGTGTTAAAGTAAAGGCGTTCTACATGCCATATGTACAAACCAGGTAGCAGGTTTTGGTGAGTTGAGTATGACAAGGCCATTTTTAAAAGGCTGTGTTCTTTTTCCTCACAACTGTAAAAATTAACTTGTTGGGAGATCCAAATAGTGTTGTGACTGCTGGAAATTTCATACATTTGAATTGACTGTCAGCCCTATACCATTTTTATTGATGGCACTGGCAATTTTGTACATGTTTTCATTAAAACTGGGATTATGCCCACAGAAATCTTACCTTCAACTGGCACGTTTTTTAAATTGTCTCTTCCCCTGGTGTAATGGGGGGGGGGGGAGATTTCCTTCTTCATTCTCAGAGGTTAAAATAACAGTTCAAAATAGATTTTAAAAAATTAATTAAATTAATAATATATTAACATAGATTTAAAATACTTTTTTTTCCCTGTCCCAGAACATACAGGGCTAATTACCCATATAACAATCATGTATAAGTTAGAGTAACCTCTCAGCCTGTACTGACCTGTCACCGTTGATAAATCTTCTCAGTTGGAGACATGATTGATGATAATCCTGAGTTTCTTCTGTATAATCTGTTAATCATCTGCCATATTCTGTTATCCAGTCAAGGGAGTATCCAGTCAAAGTGTTACAGTGAGGATAAATGTAGCATGTTTTTACCAGGTTTTGGGTATTCCAGAAGATTTTCTGTAATTCCATTATACCAAGGATGTCTTTCTTATCTTTTTCCCCTCTTACCTACCCTTTAACACCCTGTCCGTTACATTTCGTCCTGTCTGGTCTATTTTCTCATTCTTCTGTTAGCTTCCTAACAAAATAGAAGGTGGATGGTAGATGGAGATTTTCAGTTTTGCACTCCAGTCTGGCTTCCGAGTCATCCTCACAAGAGTGTTTAGAAGCAGTTATCACACAGGATTTATTTTCCCGCCCTAGGCTTGGAAAAGAAATCTTGCAGCAAAGGAAAAATGGGAAGGACTTCATAGTTTCATTTAGGATGTCAAGGAAAGTACTGAGAAGCCAAGCGCTCTGGGTTTCTTTGGTCAGTGGGTTACCCTGTCTGTCATCACGTGCCAGGATGCAGGGTGGCTAGAGCAGAAGCTTAGCAAGTAAGCTTGAAACAGTGAAGGTCTGTTACAGTGTCTTCACTGGAACAAGCAGGTGTGTTTGTGGGGCTCATTCCTGTGCCACGTGATGAGCTGGTTTCTTTGGAGAACACCAGTATATTCAGGTAGGTGAAGAAATACTTTCTCCCTCTGAACTTCTTTCAGGCACCTAACTCAAATGTAATGTGAGAAAGAAAAATACTTGTAGAACAGGAAGCAAATGAAGAAGTTTGGGACTGTACTGTTACAGGCAATCGTGTCCTCTTCTGATTCTTCCTGCTTATACATGTTTTTCATTTAAGTAAGTGCTAGTGTGCCTCAAAGGTAACTGAGCAAAAAAATTAGAGACATAAACTATGTTTTGCTGATCAGAGACTGAATGTTGGTTTCCATGTCTCTGTCTACAGATTCATTGAGGAAACACATCAAAAGCAAGTCAAGTTGTGTCCATTTCCATTGTGGCAAAGGCAAAGAGGGAACAAAAGTTGAAGTGAAGCATCAGGTTGCAGCTGCTACAGAACTGGATGGAGAAAAGCACAAGGAGCACACTGTTGAAGCAACGGGTTCTTGTGCTCGGAGGAGCAGAAGGCATACTTCTGCTTGTAGGACTGCTAGTGTTGGGGAAAAACTAAGAGATCGAAGTCAGTCTTCATCTGGCAACAAGGACCACTGTGAAGGAACGCCTGTGTTCTTCTGCAGCGTCACTTGTACTGGTGGAATTGCAAGAAACTCAAAGCAGTGTGAAGCTTCTTCCAAAGGCAAAAGGCATCAGCAGAAATCCAGAAATAAAGAGGTAAATGATGAGCGATGTTCACCAGCTGGCTCTAGTAGACCAGGAAGTGCCAAAACGGTGTTTGTAAACACCAGAAATGACAGCGTGCATGCTGTAGAACAAACTAACAAAGCAGGAAATAACGAATTAGCAAAAAAGGCCTCCCCTTTATTGTCTGCTGAGGCAGAACCTACCGGAACTGTGCCAAGAAACCCAGCAGTGTCTTCTGCTCCTGATGACGGTTTGAACTTGGAAAAAACAGGCCTGATTGGATCCAGGAATGCAGATGATCAATTATGTTCTGTCGCATGGCAAAGTACAAATATTGAACTAATCCCTTTAGAGATTCGAATGCAGGTAATAGAAAGAGAAAGAAAAAGAAAAGAGCTGTTTCGGAAGAAGAACTATGCTGCTACAGTCATACAGAGGACATGGAGAAGGTAAGACTACTGTTGCAGTAGCTACAGAAGAGTGAGATACAAGTAGATGTAAATTACATTAGCCTTGTTGGCAATGTGCTGTATTTGGTCCTTTTGCTTACAACATTACCAGTGATAAATCAGGAATTTAATAATCTTTCACCAAACAAGTGGAAGTGTGTTCCAGTCATCTAGAATTACATTAGTAGGTTCATAAAAAGTGCACATAAAAAGTGCAAGGTAAGTGATGATTTTTAATAATTGGAAAAATTATTAAACTTCTGTTTCAAGCACTGTGTCCTGGTTTTGGCTGGGGTAGAGTTAATTTTCTTCCTAGTAGCTGGTATAGTGCTGTGTTTTGGATCTAGCATGAGAATAATGTTGATCACACACTGATGTTTTAGTTGTTGCTAAGTAGCGCTTACACTAGTCAAGGACTTTTCAGTTTCCCATGCTCTGCCAGGTGCACAAGGAGCTGGGAAAGGGCACAGCCAGGACAGCAGACCCCAACTGGCCAAAGGGATATTCCATACCGTATGACATCATGCTCAGTATATAAACTGGGGGGAGTTGGCTGGGGGCCAGCAATGGCTGCTTGGGGACGGGCTGGGCATTAGTTGGCATGTGGTGAGTGGTTGCATCTCTTGTTTTTCCTGGGTTTTGTTCCTCTCTCCCTCTCTCTTATTGTTTTCCTTTTCAGTACTACTACTGCTGCTGCTACTACTACTACTACTACTACTACTACTATTATTATTATTATCAGGTTATTTCAATTATTAAACTGTTCTTACCTCAACCCATGAGTTTTCTCACTTTTGCTCTTCATATTCTCTCCCCCATCCCACTGGGGCGGGGGTGAGGGTAAGCGAGCAGCTCTGTGGTGCTTGGTCACTGACTGGGGTTAAACCACGACCCACTGATATTTCTTTAGAGGGTGCCAGTCAAGATTTGTGTAAGCCTAGAGTTCACTGCTGTCGTGTTCATTAGTAAACTTGGACATGTAGGGATATAGGGTTTTTTCTGGAAAAAGGTTTTTGTAACCAGATCGTTCAGCACCATTTACTGACACACCTGAAATTGTATTCTGACCTGACTTTTAGCTGGATAACCAAACCACAAGAGATTTGGAAGCTCGGATGGAGTTCATTGCCAAAACTTGAAGCTAGCTGGAATAACTTGATTCAGCAGGAATGACGGCTCTATAGAAGAGGCAGAAAGGAGGAAGCAAGATGTCCCGGTGTTTGCTTTCCACAGCATTGTCCTGCTTTCATGAATGCATGAGTTTTGACCTCAGAAATGCAGTCATTCTTGATATATGTGCTCCTTAATATTTCATTTCTTATCAAAATTGACAGGAAGAGTATGGCAGCTGTAGGTAAAGCATATAATATGTACATAATTCTTATTTCCTATTTTTTATTGAAATTTTCTTTAGTTTTTATGTGGATGCAGAAGACTATAAATTGCTGATTTTTACTAATAACTGATCTTTCTAGGTCTCTCACTAGCTTAACAGTTTCATATATTTTAAAATATTTCTTAGTATTCAAGTAAAGAAAAAATAATGAGGAAGCTCCTTTGAGAACTCAACTCTCATGCCCTACAGTATAGTTCAGTAGCGATGCAAAAATTGTTCCCCCAACCAAACTGTATCAAAGGGAGCAGCTGGCGGGTGTCTGGGAGCGTACGGAGGGTAGTAACATCCTTTATACTAGTTCCTGGGAAACCTGCAAGTTTCCTGCAACAGCAGAATTGGCTCTTAGTGCCCAACTGCCTGCAGAATAGATGCTGAGTTGCTGGTAGACCTCCCTTCTTCTGGATCATGCTGGAAGCTTTGGTTGCCTTGCGGAGAAATTCAGAGGGGCTGTTTCTCCCCTCTGCTGTGCCAGGGGCAAAGTACTAGCTGCCTTCCCAGTGCAGGGCAGCGTCTGCATCCAACTGGCTCAGCGACAGCATGGAGCAGAGGGGAGCACTTAGCAGCTGGAGCATCAGGGCCTGCTCTCTTTGTCACCGCATCCAGCTGCAGGAGGCAGCCAGCCTGGGCTGTTCAGCCACTCCAGTAACGTCCTCTGGGCCACATCAAGCAAGGCCAGGACCAAAAGTTAAGAAAGAACAGTTCTGAATGCTTACTGTACAAGCCTGCTGTTTTGACAAGAAAAGATCTTGTGGCCAAGTACCACAGAGCTCTGAAAGGCAGTAAAGAGGCATGAGGTTGTGCTGCTGGCTTGCAGCGATGCTTCCAGGCTTAAAAAATCCTGTTTCTTATTTTGCAAGGTGGAGTATTACCTGTGTTCCCTATTGCACAAAACACCAGGGAGCTAAGAGACAACTATTACTAGCCGTTTTGAGAACTGGATATTTCTCCCATTGCTTTTTAGTTAACTTACGAAGTGTCTTGTCTTTCTCAGAAAGAGCTGACGCTGCCCATTACTAGGGAAGGGACACCAGACCAGACGACCCATGGTCCGAGCTGCCAGTCCGTTTGTTCCTAAACTGAAATGTGGCCATTTAAACATTTGTGTTGGCGCAGCAAATACTTCTGTTTGCTCCAGCTCTTTTTACTGATCCGTCTAAATATTTCCCAGCATGAGGTTGGATTTGCAGTCCAGTAATATTCCAGGTTCTCTCTTCACTGTTGTTTGAGTATAAAAGTTACACTGGCTTTTGTGAGTACATTCCTATTCCAGTGAAAAGTTAAAATTTTGGAACATGGTATTTTTAATTCATTTTGCAGCCTCTTTTTTGGTGAAAATTCTGACATTTTTGTACAGTATCACCTATTTCTGTACTTCTGTCATCTTTGCTCTCCATTTGTTATTTATGCATCCAGCTGTGGGGTTCTTGGTACAAGAAAGACATGGCCCTGTTGGAGCAGGTCCAGAGGAAGGCCACAAAAATGGTCAGAGGGCTGGAACACCTCTCCTGTGAAGAAAGGCTGAGAGAGTCAGGGTTGTTCAGCCCGGAGAAGAGAAGGCTCCGGGGAGACCTCATTGCAGCCTTTCAATATATAAAGAGGGCTTAGAGGGAAGATGGAGAGAGACTTTTTACCAAGGCCTGTAGTGACAGGACAAGGGGCAATGGTTTTAAAATGAAAGAGGGTAGGGTTAGCTTTGACATAAGGGGAACAGTTTTAAACAGAAAAGAGGGTAGTTTTAGATTGGACATAAAGAGAAAATTTTTTATGGTAAGGATGGTGAGACACTGGAACAGGTTGCCCAAAGAAGTTGTGGATGCCCCATCCCTGGAAGTGTTCAAGGCCAGGTAGGATGGGGCTTTGAGCAGCCTGATATAGTTAAAGATGTCCCTGCCCATGGCAGGGGTGTTGGACTAGATGGCCTTCGAAGGTCCCTTCCAACCCAAACCGTTCTGTGATTCTGTGCCGTATTCCTCATACCCACACTGGACTGCAGAGCAAAGCAGCCACTTCTTCTCCCAGTGATCCACCACTTCTGGCATCAGCTCTCTCTGCAGCTTGCTAGAGGCTGAATAAACATTGCCTGCCTTCCCAAATTTTTCCAAACGCTATATAAGCAGCTCAGTGCTGGCAATGTCCTCCTTGGCCTTCTTTTCTAATTTAGATCCCTAATTCTTGTCTTATATGTTCAGATCCTTTTAGATATCAAAAGCTAAGGTGAATCTGAGGGCTATGCTGTTTTCACTTAACACCAAATTAAAATCTCTACAGAGGAGTAGGTGCATGCCATAGCTTTCAGTCAAAGCATAAAAATGTGTAGTGAGTGCTTGTGGAAATTTCCTCACGAGAACTGGGTTCTAAAGCCTTGTGTCGAGCTAGCTTACCTGTGTAGAAATCTTTGCATTCAATTTAAAGTTTTGACTAGCTAAAGATTTTGGATAGATCTTTCTAAACTATCCACCTGCTGAAACAGCAATGGTGTGTTATCTCAGCAAGAAGTGCATGCACTTACAATGCTTTGGAAATTGTGGGGATTAAAGATTGTTTAAATGACATTTGTTATATAAAGAATTAATAAAGAAAAATAGATATATTTGTTCTGTTTGCAAAACTCATATTTTATAGAACACTAACAAGGATCATAAATTTTGCAAGACTGCAGGAGAGATTAGTTTGGCAGTTCATCCACTGTCATTTTGTTACGTCTGCGGACAGTTTACTGCTGCTAGAGCTTTGATGGAGTTTGTAAAGCTTGCAGCAATATCATAATGCATTTATTTCAGTGGTTGTTTTGATGCAGAACAC
The DNA here is from genome assembly GCA_013389945.1 of Fregata magnificens. Lineage (NCBI taxonomy): Eukaryota > Metazoa > Chordata > Aves > Suliformes > Fregatidae > Fregata > Fregata magnificens. Next base: position 4,056 of record WAAD01025778.1, on the reverse strand, counting down.
AGAACAGTTCATTGGGCAGCGATGCTGAGGTGAGAGCACTACACTGTTACGAAGAGCCATGCTTCCTTCCTGCATTCTCTCTCCCGAGCCCACCAGTTCTGCTGCCTTTTCTGCTTACGCTTCAAGCTCAATGTGAGCTTTATTGTCTGAGTGTTTTGAAACTCAGATGGATGATGAGAGCTGTGAAATTGGACCAGATTTCCTCCTCCCAATTTCCATGCTATTAGCACAGCAATAATGTTTATTTCTAAAAAGAAGAGAGTTCTGCCTCTTCCTTTGAAGCAGAGTTCATATATATCTCAAAAAAAGAGGTGGTGTGGGTATTTTAGGATGTGGATCCCAAGTCAGATGGTGGCACCTGCCTGCCAAGAAGTCATGGTTAGCATTTCCAGCTAGCTCACACTAGGCAGCTGTATGTGCTGACTACTACTACATGTCAGTTATTCTGACACTCTCTCTGAAATACCTAATTTCCCATCCACTGTACACCAAATTATAGTTCTTAAGCAGGTACCTACTGTGTGGCTGTGGGTCCCACTCAGTCCTTTGTCTTTTGGGTCCAGGCTTGCACTGGTAAATAGCATGTACTCGTAGCCAGCAGTACAAGCAATTCTACATTAGAAACATGTAGAAGTACATGCTTGAGTTCTGGCATTTCTCTAAATTAGGATTAAATGCATTTGTCTCACTCTGCAAATTTTATAGTCATGATTTACTTATTGAAAGTTTATTGAGAGCTGTTGTGAGCTACAACACAATGGTACTGGTCTACTTAAGTAAGTATATTAAACTTGCCTTTCTCAGGAAAATGTTTCAATTCCCACAGTCCACAAACTTTGTAAATGTAGTCCTCAAAAGTGTATTTTAAGGTGTGTGGCTTGCCAAAGGTTAATTGCTTATGCTGCTCGTTGAGGCTTACAGATTCTGTGTCTGGCTTGCTCTCTCGTGGGGCACTGAAGCCTGTACCATTCCCTAGGGTCGGCAGAAGCTGGAAAAAAGTTGGTTGCTGCCACTGTTGCTCTCCTGCTGGAATCAAGCTGTACTTTTTTATATATTGTTGCTATACGCATACTTTACTAGCAGTATTTTTTAAGATTAGAGCCTCTGTAACGATGAATCTGAATACCATTTGCCAGCTTTGTCATTCTGCACATGTATTCCACGTTTCTTTTATGTGCAGTAGTTTAGTTGACTAAGCATTGGCTAGTTTGTTAAGGCACCGCATCAGATTCATAGAGCATCAGACTCAGTCCCAATCTTTTTTCTCACTAGGATCAGAATAATCTGTTATGGGAGAACTGAATTAAAAAAGATAGCTCTAAAGATAACTGCCTACATCTTCTCAGTGTCAGAGCCTCGCAGTTGTTTTCTCGTTGCTAAAAACTAGCAGAAGTTCTCTACAAACATGAAATCACAGCTGGGTGCAAAGGTGGAGTGCCTGTGAATGGGTCATTTCATGTATCAGCAAAGGCTTCTGGCAGTAATTACCGCATTCCAAGAGAATAGCTTAGTATTCTTTTCTGCTCAAGTATAAAACAGTTCCCCAGTTGTTTTTCCTGCAGCAGTATTCACAGAACCCACCCTTAGCTCAAGTTATGTTAGCAAGTCACTGTAATTGTGCCCCCCCCCCACTTTCTCTTCCTCTCTTACCCCATTGAAAAGTTCTAAAAATGACGTGTTATTTAACAAAACTGGATCATTTTTTTTCTTCTGTCTCTTAATAATGCTCCCGTTCTGAATTCATGCAGCGCTTTGCAACTTGCAGGCATTACAGACATTTATTGGTAGGATGCAGTTGCTCCCCACATTTGTTATGTACTTTAATGAGCTGTACAACAGTACATGCCTGAATTCTGAAGCTCCGCTAAATTAAGATTAAATATGTTTGTCTCACCCAGCAAATTTCACAGAGGTAATTTACTAAGCTTATTCAAAGTTTAAAATTATTGGGGCTGTAAGTGAGCATATCATTCCCCTTTGGCATTCTATTGCGCTTTTGTGTACTCCTTTTCTATATGCGGCTGCTGTTCTGTTTCCATTGTATAGTTCATTGGCTTATAACATATATTTAAACAATTTGTATCTGGTTGTGTTGTCTTTTGTTTTAATTTAGAACTTGTTGCAGATGGAGCAACAGAACAAAATCACCTCTTTCTCCCTCCTTCCTCATTCCCTTTACCGGGGCATCCAGTAAAAGCCTTTTTGAATGCTGGAGGGGATGGTAATCGATGTTTTTTGGCCCGTTACCAAACACTTATAATTAATATTTTACAAGTGTTACTCAGTGCTCATTTGTGACAGGTTTGTACTGGGAAGATCCAGAGTTAATTGCTAGGCCAGTTAATTGACTTGTGAGTGTGAAATGCCAATATCTGATTGAATACTTGTATCCGATTCACGGAAAAAAAAGCAAACAACTCCTTGTTGCTGGTGCCATTAGCGACCGAAGCGGGAAGAAGGTCAGATAATCTACTGTTGACGCTTGGAACAGGCCTGTGACTGCATGTAAGATCAAAGCAGCTGTGCCAAGGTTGGGTCGGGAGACAGGGGGCCTTTGAAGGGAAGGGAAAAAAAGCAAGAACAGATTGCTGAAAACAAGGTGAGGGGAGCATCTTCAGAGAAGGGGTGGAAAACAGCTCAGTTTTCTGTAGAGAAAATGTGCAGCTGAACCCGTAAGAGATTTGGCTCGTCTCTTGCACTGATTGAGAATACAAAGTGGTAAGGCACACGAGAAAATTTGATGTTATTAAGCTGTGAATATAGTGAAAATGAGAAAACGGTATTGATTATAGTGTTATATCATAAATATTTATGGGTTTTGTCTTCTCCAGATTTTCTATATATTATAAAGCAGTTGATAAGCTGATGTTACCGTACTGTAACTTTTGATACCTGTAATGCCAGATCTTTATTAGCTGTGTGAAATAATGGATGCATCCAGAATTGAACCCAGCTCCTACTTTTTCTTCTGAGCAAACATTTCTCATCTAAATGACTTAGCACATCAGTGGGAGTTCTGTTTTCCCAGTTACTCATCTAATCCACCATGTGAACTGATGCGTGGAAAGCACTGAAGTTAGAACAGGTCACCTAAAACAAGTGCTCTTCTCTTTTCTGCTCTCTAGTTACCAGCTAAGACGGGAGTTGTTTCAGCTCCTTAGTGCTAAGCGGCAGTGCAAAGAAGATGAAGATAAATGGAGACAAGAGACAGCTGCCTTCTTCATTCAGGTTGCTTGGAAGAAACAGCTGAACCATAGCCCTCTGAAATCAGTTCCTTCGTGTAAAAATCTGAGATCTATAAACAAAACCAGCTCAGCCATAAAAAACAGCAAGCAGTCCATCCTTAAGCAAATATATGGTAATTTTGTCTTCACTATACTTCACTTTAAATAGCTACGCTTTTATTTTTATAACACAGTGTTCTCTGTATTTTGGATTCTTCTATACACTTCTTACATAATTGGTAGGGATTTCAACTATTTATAAAAATTAGTCTGAATCTCAGGTGTTCTGGGTAATCGTATTTCTGTTTCAGGTTGAAAAAAAAAATACCTCTGTGATTTAAAATGGCTGCTGCTAAAGCTGTTTGAATCGCCACATAGCATTATTCCAGCAAGGGTCTTGAGCAACCAAGTAATTCTGTTGCCTGAGCTGCTCACATATATCAATATGGAAAGAGAACAGAGCAGTTAAACTGGGGATAGCTGGCTGTATCGATGCACAGTGGCTATCTGGATCATGGTTTAATTTTTTTAAGCATTGTTTTAAACCTTTGGGGGTTTGGATTGTTTTTTAAATATTTCCATTTGAAGAATATGGTCTTGTTCCATGTTAATAAATTTCTTGTTTGAAGGCAGCTGGTCTTTATTGGAAGAGCAAGATCATCTTTTATGATAACAGTGCACTGCTTTGCACTACGCCTGAATGCGCACGGTGCAAAGGAATGCATCTTGAAGAAGGGGTAGAGGAAAAGCATTGCTTTTAAACCTTGGGTTCCTTTACAGTGTGGCTCACTGATGGAGTGAGGATGTGCTAACTATATGTACTTTACCAGGT
>WAAD01025777.1:14372-35547 GCA_013389945.1 Fregata magnificens | reverse complement strand
TTGGTTTTGCTTTTTTTTTTTTTTTTTTTTCCTTTTCTTTGTTTTTTTTTCTTATTAAACTGTTTTATCTCAACCTGTGAGTTTTTGCACTTTTACCCTTCCGATGCTCTCCCCCATCCCACTGGAACGAGGGAGTGAGTGAGCGGCTGTGTGGTGCTTACCTGCCTACCAGGGTTAAACCACAACAAAAAGAGAGACATGGACATACTAGAGAGAGTTCAATGAAGGGCCACAAAGATGATTAAGGGACTGGAACATCTCTCATATGAGGAAAGGCTGAGAGAGCTGGGACTTTTTAACCTATAGAAGGGAAGGCTCAGAGGGATCTTATCAATGTATATAAATATCTGAAGGGAGGGTGCAAAGCAGACGGAGTCAGGCTCTTTTCAGTGGTGCCCAGTGACAGGACCAGAGGCAATGGGCACAAAGTGAAACACAGGAGATTCCGTCTGAACATAATGAAATGCTTCTTTACTGTGAGGGTGACCGAACACTGGAACAGGTTGCCCAGAGAGGTTGTGGAGTCCCCCTCCTTGGAGATATTAAAAAGTGGTCTGGGCATGGTCCTGGGCAACCTGCTCTTGGTGTCCCTGCTTGAGCAGGGGGGTTGGACCAGAAGACCTCCAGAGGTCCCTTCCAACCTCAACCATATTGTGAATCAATGGGCAGCTCTCCCAAGCACCTTTCGAAATGAGGGTGGTAAATGTCATAATGTATTCCATACCCCTAGGGATGCAGGGGAAGAGCCTTTTGGGATTGCACAAGACTTATGGGATGTTTAGGGGAGGAACCAAAGGTGGGGAATGAAAGGGATCTAGGAGACTTGGGGAGGAACAAGTGTGGGGAAAATAGAGGGAAAAGTGTGTGTAAGCAGGCAGCCAGTCGGTATGCTTGTCTGGCCATGCCCTGTGCCTGACCAATGCAGCCTGTCCTGTCTTGTCATTAAATTCCATTTCTAACTAATTTCCTGGGTGAGTGGCTCTCAATTCTGTGTGCATGTGTGTGTGTACAAAGATGTAAGTGCCACCAACTGCAGTGGGAATCACAGGCCATGTGTCTATGGTGCCAGCAACTGGAGCGAGCAAGTGAGGGTATGTAAGTCAATGCATGATCGCTAGTGACTATCAAATCAGAATAGCTAGCAAGTAGGTGAAGTGGCTTGGGAGCCAGGTATGCGTTTGTCTCTAAGGGTGAGGCACCTGGAGGAATTGGCTACCAGAGGGACCAGGGGGTCCAAGTCAACTGCCGAAGAGACTGTGGGGTCTGGGCATGGAATAAGAGACTCATTTATGTGTGTGTGTGTGTGTTTCTGTGGGAGGCAACTGGGGAGACTGGGGGGATCCAGGGGCCAGCTACTGGGTAGATCGAGTGTCTAAGCCCAGCTACTGGGGGATCTAGTGTGTGTATGTGTGTATTGCTTTTGTGAATGTGTCTAACTGTTTAAAGCTAAAGTATATGAATTAGAGATAGTAAGCTACTACATGAATGTTCATGTTAAGGAACAAAGCATCCTAGGCTATTTTAATTTAATTCTCCAAGCAACGTTAAAGTTGAGATCTTACACATGAGCATTTGTAAAGTGAAAAGCTTTGTTTGGGTCATATATATTATGTGTTAGGCACATGCAACATTCAGCAAAATGCATTAATACTTCAGGTTATTAAATATGTGCAATGCAGCTAAGTCAATAACAAGATTATATTTTTGAAAGGCTTAGTTTGATACATTGTCTGATTTTCCCTTTTTGGTTCAGTGATGCTTCACCTATCAGCAACAGCTGGTGACAAAGATTCCCTTGAAGTACTTGCAGTATATCTATATTTAGCATAAATAGTGGGGTTTTGGTAGCAGGGGGCTGCAGGGCTGATCTATGCATGCATAGGCCATGAACTGTCCTGTGCTAGTCAAAGCTGTTTACAGCCAGCTCAGCAACTGATGAAAACAACCCACCACATACCAAAACTTCAACCAGGGGAACACATGACACCTCTGCACAAACATATTTAACAAAGGGTGGTAGCAGCTAGGGGCAGGAGACACAGGAGGAGACATGTGAGGACACGTGAGGAAAAACAGAAAGAGACACAAGGAAGGGGACATTGTTGGGGACACAGCTGGAGACACTCTCAGAAGGTGTTCCATGCCAGAGGAGGTGGTATGCCTCTGAGGGGGCTACAGCCCGTGGATAAGCCTCACCAAAGCAGGTACACCCCCAAAAGGGGCTGCAGCTTGTAGATAAGCCCATGCCAGAGCAGAGGAAATTAATAAAAAGCCAGGAGCAGTGGAACAAAAAACATTATGCACTATTCCAAACATCCTGCACCGCCTGTTGCCTCACTGAAGGGACCGAGTGTAATGCATGGCAAAAATAAGGGCAGTGGAGACCAGGGAGGGGGGGAAGAGAGGTGTCTGGACTGAAGTTGAGCCTGGGGAAGGGGGAAGAAAGGTGTTTTCCCTAAGTGTTTGTTTAATTGTTTGTCTTCTTTGTTTCTCAATACCTGAATTAATAATTAAATTTAATTTATTGCCAATTAACATATTTTTAAGTGAAATTATCTGTCAACACTGTCATGCCCATGACAATATCCCAACCATTCCCCTACCAAATGACTAGAAGGCATGCATTTCAACTATGTGGTGGTGCATGCCTAGTCATGAGGGACACCCATTTTGGCCACACAACATATGCTTCCAATTGTGTCATAAGTTGTTTAGGTAGCCAGTCTCTGCTGTCTTTATAAGGTCTCAAACCATTTTCCAGTGCAGATCTTGGGGATCCAGGAAATGCTAGATTAATTCTTCTGAAGAGTCAGATATAGTCAGTGGGTCACAAATTAGCCATCACTGGTATAAACAGCAGACATTCAGTTCAATTGTCTTTTGGGAAGCCTCAGGAAAGAGAGCAGCCTAGTACTGTAACTGCACAAATCACTAAAAGTAAAAACAAAATACACAAATTGCTTGGCTACAAATATTTTATAACTATAGAAATTTTCAGAGTCAGGGAAATGTTAAGGGCAAGATATGAAGAAAAACTATAAAATCCTGAATGGAGAAGAAAACTGTTCTTTCTCCCCTAGAGACTAGGGTCTATAGAATGAAACTAGTAGGTTCAGAACAAAAGGAAGTACTTCTTCACAACGTGTAGTTAAGTTACGAAACTCCTTACCGCAGCCAAGTTCCTTTGGGTTCAAATGCAACTACACATATTCATGGAAGAAAAATCTACTGAGGACTATTAGCTACTCAGACACTACCCCTGCCTTGGGAAGTCACTAACACTGAAATCACTGGAGGACTCGTTCCACATATTTGTTGTTATGGCTTTTAGTTTTACAATTCATTTTGATATCTCCTGAAAGAGTTTTAGGACACTTTTTTTTCAAATGTCAGAATGATTTATTCTCAAGAATAAGAGGATCAGCATTTTTTCTCTTAATATTTTGATTATAAACTTGAAAGAACCATTAATAGAGGGTGTGCTTAGTAAATGTTTGAATTATTAACTTATATCACCATTTACTACTGGTGAGCAAGCATCCCTACTATACAGGAAGAAATAAAGTATGATTTTCTGAATCTAAGAATTTTTATTTATAGAGATTATAAATAAAAGCTGCAAAGATTAAATGGAAGTGTTTTGATTTCCTAGGAGAACAAGATGGAATTTCACCACCTGTTCATCCATCTCCCTTGAGTTATTAACTTCCGAGTCTCTTGGCCAATTCCAACCTAATTTAACAGAGGGTTAAGTAGATACTGAATTCCTAGAAGGTTTGTTGAAGTTGGTAGCTGGGTACAGAAGGAGCCAAATTTATAACTACCTTCTCAGAGTCTTAACTCAAACCCTTATCCTCTTACAAAAGGCGGGGGGGGGGGGAAATAGTCAGTTTGCATACATGTAGCTAAGAACTAGCCACTCTACATGCTTCCACCTGCCCAATAAGACATTGTCCCACTTAAAAAAGCACACATGCAAGTGTACTTGCAGTGAAAACACAGTAGGATCAAAACTTTTTGCTACTCGTTAAACAAAACCATCACTATCAAGTTATGTAAAATATAGTAGTTCTGAATTAATTCAACACTTTATTACTGTGCCCAGTAATAAAGCGGTAAAAATAGTTTACACGACAGTGTAATTTCAAAAAAAAACCACCAAACACCACCTAAATAAGCCTCCAAATTCCTCCCTCTCCCAAAAGCTTCCTTAAAGTTCACTGTAACTTATCTCTTTCATTGTTTTTATAATGTAAAAACAATCTACTATGTTTCAAATATTCCATTAAGGAGAATAAAAGAAAAAATAGCACATTAATATACTTAGTCTAAAAAAAAATCAGACCTGGTTTTCTCATTACCAGATAAATTTAACACAATTTACTATTTGCACGTTAACAACCCCTCTCCAACAGTAAAAATTTATATTTAGGTGTATTTGACATTGTATTGGGTTTAAATGGTGAGGTTTTGGTAGTGGGGGGTAGTGGTAGTACAGGGGTGGTTTCTGTGAGAAGATGCCAGAAGCTGCAGGTTTCATGCCAGCTCCAAGATGGACCCGCTGATGGCCAAAGCTGAGCCAATCAGCAACTTTGGCAGCGCCTCTGTGATAACATGTTTAAGAAAGGGTAAAAAAACTGCTGCGCAACAACAGCCAGGAGAGAGGAGTGAGAATATGTGAGAGAAACAACCCTGCAGACACCAAGGTCAGTGAAGAAGGAGGGGGAGGAGGTGCTCCAGGCTCTGGAGCAAAGATTCCCCTGCAGCCCGTGGTGAAGGCCATGGTGACGCAGGTTGTCCCCCTGCAGCCCATGGAGGTCCACGGTAGAGCAGATATCCACCTGCAGCCCGGGGAGGACCCCACGCCGGAGCAGGTGGATGTGCCCTGAAGGAAGCTGCAGCCCGTGGATAGTCAACGCGGGAGCAGGCTCCTGGCAGGAACTACGGCCCCGTGGAGAGGAGCCCACGCAGGAGCAGGTTTTCTGGCAGGACCTGTGACCCCGTGGGGGACCCACGCTGGAGCAGTCTGCTCCTGAAGGACTGCACCCCGTGGAAGGGACCCATGCTGGAGCAGTTCATGAAGAACTGCAGCCCATGGGAAGGACCCACATTGGAGAAGGTCGTGGCTTGGGAGCCAGGTATGCATGTGTCTCTAAGGGTGAGGCACCTGGAGGAATTGGCTACCGGAAGGACCAGGGGGTCCAAGTCAACTGCCGAAGAGACTGTGGGGTCTGGGCATGGAATAAGAGACTCATTTACGTGTGTGTGTGTGTGTTTCTGTGGGAGGCAACTGGGGAGACTGGGGGGATCCAGGGGCCAGCTACTGGGTAGATCGAGTGTCTAAGCCTAGTTACTGGGGGATCACAGCGTGTGTATGTGAGAGGAGGTCTGTACTGGCAACTGGAGTGGGGCTATGGGCCTTGGGGGCTCGTATGCCCAGGTGCCAGCAACTGTGGAGACCAGGGCATCCAGGGGCCAGCTACTGGATAGGCTGAGTGTCTAAATCCAGTTACTGGATGGATCCACATTGTATATACGTATATATTTCCCACTAATGGACCTTCATCCTGATCAGCCAGAGAGGGGAACAGGATGAGGCCATTGTTGCTGTTTGTCTGAGTGCTGAGTGTTTCTGTCTGTGTTGTTCTGTGTTGCTGGCCATGTGTATATGTGTATTATATATGTATTTGTATACCTACTGGGAATACATTCTCAGCCTTGCTACTGGTTGGATCTGGGGATATGGAGCTGTGGCAGACTTGCCTCTATGGTGCTGCCAGATTCAGCAATTCCCTATCAAGAGATCAGGATGTTTCCCATCTTGATTGAACTACTGAGCACTGTAGAGTGTGTACCACTTAAAAAGGCCCAATGGCTTTCAGGTCACAGGTTATTCAATTAGTTAACCAGAATAGTACTGCAAACTCGTACTCCTGTACCACCAAATATGGGAAACAGTGGCCCTATCTATTCAGTTTTTATCCCCATCCTAATGCCAAGCACAAGCATGACAGTTAAAGTAGAAGGTTTTATGGGTTTTGTTTATTTTTCAGGTTTGATAACTTATCACTAGGATAGTGTCTAATTACTGCCTGCTGGCTCTTGAGTTGGTAATTCTTAATCAATATCAACCAACTTAAAACAGGAACAATACAATATTTTTCAAAACTTGACTACAGATGGTTCCTAACTATCTGCATTAACCTCTAAGTCCGACACTTTTCAAGACGTAGCTATGCATGTAAGTAAGAAATTCTTCAATCTTGGTAGCTCGTTATAATAGAGGAACCCTTAATACTTCTTACAGATACTGGTGAAGGCCTGTCAAGTAAGACCTATTAGTTGCACTATAGTATTTTGCACAAGTAGTCAACACACTGAAGAATCATTATAATTATTTTGGTGTTGAAACAAAAAGTTGGGCCAAGTAAAAGCAGAAGTGGATGAGTGGCTTGCTAGTGCCAAAATGGTTGCTTAGTTACTGTTTACTTTGAACTAAAATATGGTACAACTGAAATAAAAATTAAAAAAAAAAAAAAAAAAAAGAAAAGCTATTTGAACTACTTAACAAAAGACACTAAAATTTGAAGTGAACCCCCCCCCCCCCCAGTAACTCTGCATATCCATCTGGGGGGAAATAAATAGCAATATTATGTAATATTCTTTAACCTGTTTCTCCACAGATAGCTCCCCATACAACTAATAGTTACCATGAGCTGACAGGTTTATGATATTTGACTGCCGCCTTCATTATATGATTTAATCAGAAGTTAAATATCATAAAGGAAATTAATTTGGTTACCCAGTTTGTTTTTATTTTCCAAGAAGTGATTCCATCCCAGATACAGCTATATCTTTGCTTACATTGGTCTCAATTTCCAAAGATTACCCTTACAACTAACAGGAACTGAACAAGATCAAAGCAGAGGCCAATAAGTGTGATATTGTGGCAGGAGTTTGTTACAGACAGGGCAAGGAAGCAGACAAAGCAACTTGAGGAACTCTACAGATCACAGATCAAGGGCAACAAGAGCTTCTACTACCACTTTAATAGTAAAAGACTGAACAAGGAGAAGGTGGGCCTATTGCTGAATGGGATGGGTGATCTAGTGACAGTGGACATCATAGATGAGGCTGAGGTACTCAATGCCTTCTTGGCCTCAATCTGCACCGACAAAGTCTCCCAGGCCTCTGTGCTTAGAAACAGGGTTCAAGGAAAACTACCAACAGTGGATGAGGATTGAATCAGGGATTATTTCAGAGAACTTAATCTGTACAAATCCATGGGACCAGATGGGCTGCATCCAAGGGTGCTGAGAGAACTGGCTGGTTTCATAGTGAGGCCGTTCTCTTATCAGCTTTGAAAAGTCATGAAGATCAGGGGAATTCCCTGATGACTAGAGAAGGACAAATGTTGCATTCATCTTAAAAAAAAAAAAAAGCCAAAAGTTCAACCCAGGGAACTTCAGTTCCTGGGAAAATCATAGAGAAAGTCCTCTTGGAACACGTTTTTGGGCACATGAAGGAGAAGGTGATTGGGAACAGTCAGCATGCATTTACCACGGGTCTATCGTGCCTGACCAACCTAATTGCCTTCTGTGATAAAATGGCAGGATTTGTGGATGAAGGGAGAGCACTGGATGTCATTTACCTCGACTTTAGCAGGGCTTTCAATACTGTATCCCACAATATTCTTGTATCCAAGTTGGGATATTATAGTCTGGATGGGTGGACAACTAGATGGGTTTAAAAACTAGTTGGGTGACTGAGCTCAGAGAGTGGTGGTTAATGGGTTGTACTCTACCGGGATGCTTGTGACAAGTGGGGTACTGCAGGGGTCTATCCTGGGACCTGTCCTGTTTAAAATCTTTATCAAACACCTGGAGGAGGTGATGCATCTTGCTCTTGTCAAGTTTGCAGGAGTTGGGAGGATGAAGTAAATACACTCGAGGGCAGGGCTGCCATTCAGAGAGACCTAGACAGGTTGGAGGAATGGGCTGACAGGAACTTAATTTAATTCAACAAGGACAAATGCCAAGTCCTGCACCTAGGGAAGAAGAACCCCTGGCATCAATACCATCTGGGGACTGGCTGGGGAGCAGCTCTGCTGAAAAGGACCTGAGGATCTTGGAAAACAGCAAGCTGAATATGAGCCAGAACTGTGCCCTGGCAGCAAAGGTGGTTAGCAGTATCCTGGGCTATATTACCAGGAGCATAGCTAGTAGATTGAGAGAAGTGATTATCCTCCTTTACTTGGTGCTCATTAGATCACATCTAGAATGCTGTGTCAAATTTTGGGCACCCCAATACAAGAAAGTAATTGATAAAGTGGATCAAATTCAGCAGAGGGCCACCAAGATGTCAGGGGGCTGGAGTACTTGCACTATGAGGAGAGGCTGAGGGAACTGTGCTTGTTCAGCCTGGAAGAAGGAAGGCTGCAGGGGCACCTAATAGCAGCCCCCCCAGTACCTATGAGGAGGCTATCAAGAAGACAGAGCCAGGCTCTTCACAGTGTTGCATAGTGGGAAGATGACACAATGGGCACAAACTGAAACAAGCAAGGTTCACGCTGGCTATAAGGAAACTGTTTTTCACCATGAGGACAGTCAAGCAGTGGAACAAGGGCCCTGAGAAGTTGTGCAGTCTCCAGTCTTGGAGGTTTTCAAGCCCTGACTAGAGAAAACCCTGAGCAAGCTGGTCTGAATTCAGTGTTGACCCTGCTTTAAGCAGGAGGTTGGACTAGAGACCTCCAGAAGTCCCTTCCAACCTGAATGGTTCTCTCTTTTTTTTTTTTTTCTTCTAGCCTGAGAAGAGAGTCTCTGTAAAGAAGTGGAACTGCCAAAAGAAAAGACACCTAAACACAGTGTTGAGTTTGGAAGGCAGCCATTGCATTCTCTTGTTTAGCCTTTTCCTGGTGCCTGCATCAGGAACAATGCGGGGATTTAGAGAAGCAACCTGAGTGTGTTTGTGTCCTGAGCAGAATCAGGCTTTCAAGCTCTGCTGTGTAGACTGCCACCAGCTCCTCGGCAGCAGGTACTGCAGAGCTCGCTGCCTGTGTGGATGAGAGAAAGCGACCAAGGGATCAGCAGCTAGGATTCCAGGCGGCTTGCAGAAGACTGCCGCGTGCTGTTGTTATTCTCCCTACTCCTGTCCAGTCGTCACCTACTCCGCAGCATGGTGAAACGTCTCTCCTGCGGTTCCCACTGAGGAGCGTGTCCCAAGACGTCACTCCCAGTCTGGAGCGCGGGGACGAATTGATGCAGCCCGGCTACCGTACACCACCACCCCCCTGCCGCTTCCGGGTGCTCCCCGCCCCCCTCCGCGCTGCCGTGACAGTCTAGGACGCTCATGCTCCAGAGGCAGCAGCGGTCCAGCCCGGCACGACCTTCACCACCAGCGGGAATCCTTATGAGACAGGAATGAGGGACGAGAGAGAGAGGCCGCACAGGGTGGCCCCGCCGCAGTGGAGAGAGATGCGAGCAGCAGCACACCCTCTCCCCAGTGACTCACCTGTTGCGTCTTCCATGCCACCTGAAAACGCAATTTGGAAATAAAAGTTGCCACTGTCGCCGACCAAACTGGACGCTGTATCCACCACCTCAGATTCTCGATGACGTAGGAAGTGCAGCACAGAAACCTAACTCGCGTCAACTACACGTGACCAAGAGAAAGAGCAGCTGGGAGGAGTAAGCCCCACCCCGTCTCCCCTTTCCTCAGCTAATCACAGAGCTGCCTGGGTACGGCCTGGCTCCAGAAGGGCTTTGTGGGTGTCATGATACTCCTCATGCTTGGTGAGCTGTGCTCGTGGAAGGATACATATCAGGGTAAAATATGCTGCGCAACAGCAGCTGGGAGAGAGAGGAGTGAGAATATGTGAGAGAAACGACCCTGCAGACACCAAGGTCAGTGAAGAAGGAGGAGGAGGAGGTGCTCCAGGCACTGGAGCAAAGATTCCCCTGCAGCCCGTGGTGAAGGCCATGGTGACGCAGGTTGTCCCCCTGCAGCCCATGGAGGTCCACGGTAGAGCAGATATCCACCTGCAGCCCGGGGAGGACCCCACGCCGGAGCAGGTGGATGTGCCCTGAAGGAAGCTGCAGCCCGTGGATAGTCAACGCGGGAGCAGGCTCCTGGCAGGAACTGCAGCCCCGTGGAGAGGAGCCCACGCAGGAGCAGGTTTTCTGGCAGGACCTGTGACCCCGTGGGGGACCCACGCTGGAGCAGTCCATTCCCGAAGGACTGCACCCCGTGGAAAGGACCCATGCTGGAGCAGTTCGTGAAGAACTGCAGCCCATGGGAAGGACCCACATTGGAGAAGTTCGTGAAGGACTGTACCCCATGCTGGAGCAGGGGAAGAGCGTGAGGAGGAAGGAGCCGCAGAGACGAAACATTATGAACTGACCGCAACCTCCATTCCCCATCACCCTGTGCCACTTTTGGGGGGGAGGGGGTAGAAGAGTCGGGAGTGAAGCTGAGCCTGGGAAGAAGGGAGGGGTGGGGGGAAGGTGTTTTTAGATTTGTTCTTATTTCTGATTATGCTGCTCTGTTACAATTAATTGACAGTAAATTAAATTAATTTCCCCAAGTCGAGTCTGTTTTGCCTGTAATGGTAATTGGCAAGTAATCTCCCTGTCCTTATCTCTCTCTCTTCTCCAGGCTGAACAGGCCCAGTTCTCTCAGCCTCTCCTTGGATGTCATGTTCTCCAGCCCCCAACCAGCTTGGTGGCCCTCCGCTAGACTTGTTCCAGTGTGTCACTATCCTTCTTGTACTGGGGAGCCCAAAACTGGACACAGTACTTGTGACGGTGTGCTCCGCCCCACCCCCAACCTGACCCTTATCTCCCGTAACCCTGCTCCAGCGATAACCATCAGTGGCAGTGGTAATGAATGTGTCTGGTTGTGATGGCTGCATCATTTCAAAGTGGATTCAGGAGACACATAACAACACAATAGTCAAGGGCTATTGTGCAGTGCGCCCACCTAACCACAGTGAAGAGGCTGGAATCTGGGGTCGGTATGCAAATATGACTATGAGTCAATCATCTTACCCACCCATAAACAGTGAACAGCCCAAGAGCCCTTGGAGCTCTCCTGCACGGCAGCGGGCTGCACGCCAGGATCCCCCCTTGAGTAGGGACGCCTCTCAAGGTTACTCCTCGAGGTTGAGAGATTCCTTGCCGTAACAGATCCTCGGTAAGTGACTGATAGCATGTTAAACTTTGAAATCTTAGCTAAGTGATATAAAGGACTGACTGTGCATATATAATCCTTTAGACATAAACCGTTGACCAAGTCTGGGACTAGAATTGGATCTAGCCGCCCCTGGACTCCTCTCTGAGAAGGAGTTTAGAAAGCAAGGGGATCCTTTCTGAACCTCATGACTCAATGGGAGGGTCTCCCTGACAGTTTTTGTCCTGTCCTCTATGCAGTAAATAACCAAGTGTACCTTGCCATCAAATCTTGTTAAATCACTGTCGCATTTACTATTGAACCTTGTTAACTGACTACTTTATATCAATAAAGTATATTTTGCTTCTCTCTTACGAGTGAAGTGCACTCTCACTCCTTCCGCGACAGTACTGCAGATGCAGTCTCACAAGTGCCGAATAAAGGGGAAGGATCACTTCCCTGGACCTGCTGGCTGCACTTTTGCTAATACAGCTCAAGATACAGTTGGTCGTCTTTGCTGCAAGGGCACACTGCTGACTCATCATCAACTTGTTGTCCACCAGGACCCCCAGATCCTTTTCTGTGGAGCCGCTTCCCAGACAGTCGGCCTCTGGCTTGTATTGTTGCATAGGGTTATTTCATTCCAGATGCAGGACTTCAGATCTGCTCGTGTTGAGCTTCATAAGGTTCTGGTCATCCCATTTCTCCAGCCTGTCCAGGTCTCTCTGAATGGCAGCCCTGACCTCCAGCATACTGACCACTCCCCCCAATTTGGTGTCATCCACAAACTTGCTGAGAGTGCACTCCATCCCATCGTCCAGATCATTAATGAAGACATTAAATACCAGTATTGGTCCCAGTACTGATCCTTGAGGGACCCCACTAGTTACTGGCCCCCAGCTGGGCTTTGTACCACTGATCACAACTCTTTGAGCTCAGCAGTCCAGCTAATTTTCCATCCACCTTATCATCTGCTTATCAAGCCCATATCCCAACAATTTGGGGATAAAAAGACTATAGGAGACTGTGTCAAAGGCCTTGCTAAAGTCAAGGTATACAACATCCACTGCCTTCTGCTCTTCCACAGCGCCAGTCACCTCATTACAGAAAGCAATGAGATTGGTCAGGCATGATTCGCCCTTGCTAAAGCCATGTTGGCTGCTCCCAGTCACCTTCTTGTCTTTCATCTCTTTAGAAATGACTTCTAAGAGGATTTGCTCCATAATCTTCCTGGGAAAAGAGGGTAAGGCTGACCAGCCTGTAGTTCCCTGGATCCTCCTCCTTGTCCTTCTTGAAAATGGGAGTGATGTTTGCCCTGTTCCAGCCATCAGGAACCTCCCCCAGTTGCCATAACCTTTCAAAGATGATAGACAGTGGCCTCCCAATGACATTGGCCAGCTCCTTCAGCACGCTTGGATGCATCCCATCTGGTCCCATGGACTCGTATATGTCCAATTGGCTTAAGTGCTCCCTAACTCTTTCTTCCTGTACTGTGCTACTGTTTCACTCCCCCAAACTGTGCTAGCTGGTTCAGGGACCTGAGAGCAGACCTTACCAGTAAAAACTGAAGCAAAAAAAGCATTGAGTAACTTGACTTTTATGATGTCCTTGATCACTAGGTCCCCTGTCCCACTGAGCAATGGGCCCACTGTGAAGAAAAGTACAAACTTAGGTCACTTAATAGGATGAACCTTACCCTAGTTTCAGTGAGCTTTCCAAGAACTCAAGGAGGGAAGACACTGAAGCACGAAAGCTCAGCTAGTTATGACAACCTTGCCTGATAACAAACCCATGGAAACCAGTTCTGAGTATGTAGCAGACAAAGGATGAAAAACAGCCCAGACCACTGTCTCTGATCACACAGCCACGCGAAGGATTGGCCAACTATAGATAAGCTTAGGACTGTAATTGGGAGATAGCCCACCTGTATATTCTGTATAACCTGTGTGTTACTTATGATTAGGGTCCCTCAGAACTAGGCTGGGGCACCGCATGCGCATTGCAGTAAAGAATTTCCCTTTGGAATTCTATACTTAAGGGTCTCTGCATCTCCTTCCTTGGTCGGCAATAAAGAATCCCGCGACAGTTTTGGCACCCCAGAAGGGACTTCGCTGACTCGCTTGAATCCACCAGCCGCTACGATCCCCTGCGAGTCAACGACCCACTGACGGCAAAAGGTGAGTTCACCTGGGGAACTTGAGCGCAGGGGGTAGCGGTTGGACAAATCATGTTTTTTTGCAGTGAGAAGGTGAGAGTTAATAATAATGGGGACAGGACACAGTATAGTGAAAGGGACACCTTTAGGTGAATTGCTAACCAATTGGTCGAAAATAGATGGAACCTGGGGGTTATCTAAGAAAAGGGCACTGGAACTGTGTCAGGACACCTGGCCCGCATTGACCACCCTTGGAATTGCAAACCAATGGTGGCCTGAGGTGGGCAGTTTTGATTATGATAGGCTGCATTTTTTGCGGCTCGAATTGGATGAACAGCTCCCAGGGCAAATGCATTATTGGTATGTTTGGAATAATTATGTCTGGCAATGGAAACTTCCCCCTCTGAAAGGGAACTGATCTCGATGTGAGAGTGTGAGGAGGAAGGAGCCAGAGACAAAATGTTGTGAACTGACCACAACCCCCATTCCCCATCACCCTGGGCTGCTCGGGGAGGGGAGGAGGTAGAAGAGCCAGGAGTTAATCTGAGCCTGGGAAGAAGGGAGGGGTGGGGGGAAGGTGTTTTTAGATTTGTTCTTATTTCTCATTATCCTGCTCTGTTACAATTGACAGTAAATTAATTTCCCCAAGTCAAGTCTGTTTTGTCCGTGACGGTAACTGGTAAGTAATCTCCCTGCCCTTATCTCGACCCACGAGCTTTTCATCGTATTTTCTCCCCGTCCTGTTGATGGAGAGAGAGTGATAGAAGAGCTTGGTGGGCACCTTGCAGCCAGCCAAGGTCAACCGACCACAGACATCCCTGGCAAATAGCCAATACTTGGATACACGTCAATATTAACTTTTGGCCTGTTAGCTTAAGTTACATTTTACAAAAATATTAGAACACTCTTCTACTGCGCTTAATGATTGTGCTAGAAATAACACAGCTCAAAAAAAAGTTCCCGTCAAGTCTGAAGTGGATGGTTAAATCCAGATAATAGTCAGTGATAAAAGCACTATTTAAAAATATCCTTCCAATTGTTTGGGGGATTTTTTTTTTTTTTTTTTTTTTTTTAATAAGCAAGCAGGTGGGAGAGGAGAGTGAACCTTAAGGTTTTTGGTCTGGGTTTGTTGGGGGTTTTTTTGGCATTTTCAGTAAGTTACATCACTTCAAAATAAGGAGCTAGATATATCAACAGCTCTAAGGGTGTACTCAGACTGAACATGAACCAGAACTTCGAGAAATAATTTTAACCACCATTTAACTGATTTGCTCCATCCAACCAAAACCTCAGTGCATGAATGTGACACCTTCATTTCGCCTACAATACTAAGTGACAGGCATTACAGGACTTTTATTTCACATCTGAGAAATATAGCAAAGCAACAGCTAGTGACTTTAGTGCCTGACATTCAGGTTTGCACAGTACACTTGCAGTGTTTGCTTAGTGTGGTTTTATGCATAGTTCAACATGTACAAGTTTTCTCCTGTGTTGGAGAGGATGAGTTACCACTTGCCTAAGAATCAGAGGAGATAAACTGCACTGCTGAAGCTGCTCCTGGTTGCAGCAACCCTCCAATGAAGGACAAGAGTTTTCCATGTGGCTCAGGAAGTGTCCAATGTTTTATCACCATCTGAAAAGTACTGCAAATAGGTACTCCAACCTGCTGTGAAACCAACTTGCTAGTAAAAAACAACAGTACAGCCTGCTAGCCACAGAAAGCATGTTGAGAGGGTATTCATAAAAAGCTTTTTTTTTAAAAAAAGGACACACTTGGCTGTCTGAAGCAACCAAAGCTATCTGTGATGGCAGGGTGCATGCCCATCTACTTATGTTCTTTGTCTTCTAGATCACTTATCTCCAACCCTATCATGCACCTCACTCATAGTATCACACTTGAATATTTCAGTCTCTTACCGTATGTCTTGCTTTCAACTCCTGCATTTTTATGTGCCTTGCCAGTTAAGGTGTTTCCTGTTATAATTATAACTAACTAACTAGAACGTGAAACAGCCTCATGGACTGTGATGCTGAACACTGGTGCTTGCTAATTCTTTGCCAATGCCTTTATCACTTGAGCTTCAAAGTCAGTACTATAACTTTTATATGAGTCAGTCTCTGGAAAGACCTGACATAAGCTTTTCTAGTCTGTTATATGAAAGCACAATGTTTGTTAGGCATCAATAGAAAACTGGAAATGAAGTAATTAGATTCCATTCTTGAATTTAGGAAGATAGATAGCAAAACACACCTGGATACAAGAAACTAGCTATTCACAAGAGCAGGATATCTTGTTTGATAAGACAGAGGGATATAAAAGAAGAAATCCAGTTGGGTAGTAACACTGATTTTAGAAGGAGAAAAAGCAGGGTATTGTCTATTGATTGCCACACAGAACTGGCAATAAAGCCAAAGAAGGGCATAAAAGCATAAGCTGCTACCAAAGAGCGTTAATCTGAATTTACAGTTTCCACATTATCAGCCCAGGAAACTGTCCTTTGGGGTTCATGGTATTCTGGTAGTCTTTGCTATTAGCCATCTTCCCCACAGGAGGGGATCCAACTTTAAAAAAGAAAATTCAGTTGCCAGCTTTTCCTGTCTCAGAACAATCCTCTGTTCATGAATGAAATCACAAATGATGTGTGAAGCTAAAGGTCTGCATGTAAGCATCCAAAGGGAAAGAGCAACCATAGACATCTCAGCATGATGCCTGCCTCAATACAGCATTAATTTCTAAATGTAACAGTTCAACTTAATTGTTTACTGAAAGCTCAAGAATCTTAACAACTCCTCTCTCAGCCCTCCTTGATTCTGAAGATGCCTTTCCCTACACTTTTAAAACACCACTTGGATGAAACTAGAGACACTTAGTTTAACTCCATATGGGGGGGAGGGGGGTCTTTTCCCAGAAAAATTTAGATTATGATAACAAATGTCAGTTGTGCCACCTGCACAGAGACTACATCAGTTTTCGACACGGGTTTTAAGATCCAAACTAGATCCACATAATGGATTGACACCCTGCCCCGTTACCAATATTGGCAGGGTAGACAGACTGCCAACACCCTGCCCCCTGACCGACATTGGCAGCAGCATAGGCAGGTTGCTGCCCACATTATCCATGTAAGGTATGATTCTCTCAAATCACTCTGCCATTGGTGGAGCCAAGGGGTGGCGCGACTCTCACCCGCATTCAAAAGACATTTGCACGGTTGGCTGTTGCTGCCAGATGACCTGGACCCCAAGTGTCCCTGGGAGTCCACCAGAGCCATGGCATCGCTTATGATCCTGTGTTTGCTATCGGTGAGTCGCCGTATGGGCACGTTGTTGCTCATCTTTCCTACTGCCTCAATAAAGCTTTGGTTTAGAACATGTTGTCAGACTCCATTAGCGTTTGGACCACATTATTGGCATCAGAAACAGGATAAGAGTCTTTCCCACAACTACTGGAGGCTTTAGGAAAGGAGCAAGTTTGGAGCTCCCCCCAATGGGAGGAGGATTACGTGCAAGATAATTGAACAGATCCCCAGGCTATGAGGGATAAATTTGAACTGTGGCATAAGGCCAGTCATTGCAAACAAGGAAAGGGCAAGGGAGCCTTAATCGGCCTCCTGAGCTGTGCCCTCGACATTGCCCAGACTGAAGTTACCAGGCTGCATGGTGCCCTCAAACAGGCTGGAGAAGCTAAGCAAGGGGGCAAGAGGGATGAGCATGTTAGCCTTCTTGGCTCAGCAGGCCCTTGAGGCCTGGAGAGATTGTCCCAGTACAATGGCCCAAGTTAGGGCCACTATCTACCAGGATGATAAGGATGATAATTGGGACAGGGACATTTTTGGCCACAGACCAGACCCTGACACCCTTCCCAACCCTACAGGGGAAGGCTGGGTGGAGTGGCTCGAGAATCTCTGGTGCACTGGGGCAGCTCTAACTTACTTCGGTGAAGGGGACCATGGGCATGGGAGCTCTGCACACCCTGGCTGCAGGGGTGGGTGCCGTGGCAATGGTTTCTGTGCCCAGCAGTCAGATACAGAGGAATCCTCACCTGGGCAGAGGACAGGGCACCTCCACCAGCCAGACAGAGAGGGACTGCTTCAGGCAGCTTCTGCTGGAAACTGGGTTTACCCCTCCCAACAAATTAATAATTTGCTGAATAATGTTTTGTTACATCTTTTGAATGGCCATCGGCAGGTGGCCCCCCCACCCTGAGTCTTGCAGTGCCTCCTGGCACACCAGTGTTAACCCCTTAACATCCCCCCTCCAAGGCACTGCCAGACAACTGGTGGGCAGGTGTCCACTGCCAGATGGAGATCTGCCTCCTAGCCCTGTTTTCTGGCATACCCTTTTTGCTTACCCCATGTCCTAGCCCCAATTAGAAGTTGTCATGAATGACTGGCACTCAGTCACCGTTGTTGTGGACACCGGGGCCCAAATCTCGATGTTAGATCCACAGACCACCCCTTCAGGCTGTCCTAGAAGCAATTTTGTATTTCAGGAAGTGATAATGTCCATGATGAGCCCAGAGCTGCCGACTCAGCCTGGCTACTGGACCCATCTGTGTACTGGTTTTGGCTAGGATAGAGTTAATTTTCTTCTTATTAGCTTGTATGGTGCTACGTTTTGCATTTGTAATGAAAACAGTGTTGATAACACACTGATGTTTTAGCTATTGCTGAACAGTGCTTGCACAGCATCAAGGCATCTCACCCTGCTTCTTACACTGCCCCACCAGCAAGTAGGCTGGGGGTGGGGGGTTGACCTTCAGAGTTATGGCATTTGTCTTCCCAAGTAACCATTACGCATGATGAAGCCCTGCTTTCCTGGAGATGGCTGAACACTTGCCTGCTGATGGGAAGTAGTGAATGAATTCCTTATTTTGCTTTGCTTACGCGCGCAGCTTTTGCTTTACCTATTAAGCTGTCTTTCTCTCAAACCATGAGTTTTCTCACTTTTACCCTTCCGATTCTCTCCCCCATTCCACTGGATGGGGGAGTGAGCAAGGAGCTGTGCAATGCTTAGCTGCCTACAGGGGTTAAACCACAACAACCTGGAAAAATCCTCCTGCTACATTGCATTCGTTTTACTTGTACTACCGTTGGTTATTCTGTGCAAGAACCAATTTTGAATATGCTGTGGATACTGTTCTTAGGGACAGTCCACCAGGGCCTTGCTGGTTGGGATTTTAACTTGTGAATTCGCACATCTCGGGCGCTGGCAAATGTTAGAAAGGGAACTTATTGTGGGATTTGTACATAACATCCTGCATCTGGCCACCAAGGAGTTCCTGTGGTGGGAACACTAGTATTGGTGGAATTGTGGGTACATGCACCTAAAACTTTTGTCAGATGTTACTCTATTCGGGCTAATCTCTCAACCACTGACTACCCACTGTTGCCTCAGTGAAGAACAGATCAGAATTCTACATCCTCCAGAACTTTACGGGCTATGATACATCCCGTGATCAGCTATAAACCATGTGGCGGGGTCCATCTTACACCATGCAAACTTACCATGCCAATATTGACAATTGCCTGAAAGGCACCACTCGCTGCAGTGATCCTAGCACAATAGGTGCCCCCGGCCTATACTGGCTGTGCAGTAATCGTGCCATGAAAAAACCTCACACGGAGGTGGGAGGGGACCTGCACACTCAGACAAATAGTGCCTGGGATGCATGTTGAAGAAAACCTTGATGCGACCCATGCCCACAATTGCCCTGATGCCCTGCGACATCAGCGTAGATCATCCCTTTGGTAGAGCAAAGACCTGGATTTCACCAATTTGCCCGGGTCCTCCTTTCTCAGCTAGGAGTCTCCGAGCTGGAGAAAGCAACTATCAATCTCTCTGCTACCCTGGAAAAATATAGAAAACATAACAATTGATGCCATCCAAGTGCTGCAGCAAGAAGTCACTCAAATATCACAGACTACCATTCAAAACCATCTAGCCTTAGACTACTTGCTGGCCACACAAGGTGGCATTTGCACGTTAGTAAATGCTACCTGCTGTGTCTGTGTCAACCAAGACCAATGCATTGAGACCGACCTTAAGAAAGTCCAGGCACAACTAAAGCCCTTGCATCAGGTGACAACCGAAAATACTCATTGGGGAACTGGCAAATTGTGATCATGGCTTACCTCTTGGTTCCCAGATCTCAGGGTAGATGTCGAAAGATTTTGGCTGTACCTTTTGTAATTAACTTGTTTATTGTCATTGTTTATGTTTTGTTTGAAGGCAAATAGGCAAAGCTACTGTGTGAACAAGTATTTGAAGAAATGTAACACATAAAACAAAGCTGCTCCATGGAAAAGCTCTTTAACAACCTTCACCCCTTATCCTTGGATCTTGTTAAACTGGTACTGGGAAGTAAATATAGTTTAATTTGGAACCTGTGAGGGGGAGCAAGAAGGAAGGAGGAAGAGCCCTCAGGGTGGCTTTTAACTTTCACTAGATGGGATATCATCATTTTAGGCTATGCTATAGAAAAAGGTCCTAAAATGTAATTGTCTTCCAAGAAATCCAGTCAAAATCATCCTGAGGAACAAAAAAATCATTTAGTGACAGTTAAGTTTTCAGTCAGACACACTCCCTACAACATAAGACTTTGTTCCTTTCCACCTTCACACTGCACATGATGCTGTTGAAAACTCAAACCAATGCTCCATAAAGCTTTCACTTTCATCTCCAACAGACACTCAAACAGAATACGTGTCCTGACTTAATCAAGCTTGCACTCAATAAAAAGCCATAACAGTGATCTCATCTCCTCTTACAGTGGTGATACCAGCAGATCAGTGTATCTGACTGTTACATGCTACGCACTAGGGAAGTGATTTTCCTTCAATGCTGTTGAGGTCACTGTTACTGCTTCTGCACCAAAAAAAAAAAATCCCGCCTCATCCCCACACTCAATAAGGGGCATAAGCATTTAATACAGCACAGTAGGGAACATCCGGAAAGTGATTCCAAACAAGAAAGATATCAAATATGAAACACCATGATAGCCTATTTACAACTGAACTGAATCAGGAATGGACCATGACTAAGAGAACAGCAAGATCACCACCTCTGTATGGTGGTCCTCATTCAGCTATGTGAAGCTGGTCCACTGTGCTACGTAACTCCAAGAGCCACAGCACAGACTGACTCTGAGGACTGATGTGATGGGTATTTTATCCTGAGTAAAGGCCCTTTTCCTTAGATGTTCTCCTTATGCTGGCTCCATCTCTGGATGGCAAAGAAGAAACTACACTAAGTTTATGCTCTAAGAGGGAATTCCTTTGTCCAAGTTGATATAGTTGCAGCCAGACTCCATTAGTTCTGTGACTACATTTTCTCTGAACATCTAGCAGATTGTCTGCACTAAAGAGAAGATGCTCTAGTAAAAGATCTTTCTCCAACTGCTTGCCTACAAGCAAAAACCAAATCCTGGCCCACCAGATGTTTTTCTGTCATCTTCAGTGACCAGGACATATTCTATTCTATTAAACATTAAGTAGGGTCTCATACAGTTGAAGGACACTTGGTTCTTATGCTGCAAATGTACTCATAAAGATCAACCATTTTGTGTCTGAGAACTTAAAAAAAATGCCAGAAGCTTCAGAACATACAAAAAATAATGTTCAAAAATCTTTATTTTACATTGCAGTACAAATAGATAAGAATGAAAAATGCTACCATCTGCTGTCAGTAATAGTGAACTGATGCTGTTTTCCATTAAGAAAAAAAGCCAGTTTGAATTAAAATCCTTTCGAATTATCTGATAGCATAAATGAGCCTTGGTCTCTAAAAAATTACAGAAAAACATAGGTTGTTGCAATGGTAGAATAGAATAGAATAGAATAGAATAGAATAGAA
>WAAD01025775.1:9196-62423 GCA_013389945.1 Fregata magnificens | reverse complement strand
AGATTGTCCTCCCAAGGAGACTCTGTCTCCCTCGGCAGTAAGTATGGAGCAGAAAGCACCTAATTCAGAATTCTGGATCCCTCTCCAGAGGCCTGCATGTTTCATATCATTTATTACATCTAATTGTACATGGCCTTATTTGGTGATTCATCACTCTACATATTGTATAAATTTGTGTTTTCTGAAAGCTCTCAAATGAAATGCAACTGTGCAGTGGAAGTACCCTGCTCTGCTATGTGGGCAGTGTGTTATCATTGTTGGACACGCATCACAAATGCATGAATTATTAATTTTTTATTAAAACTACATGACATAGCAGTTGCAATGAAAATGAACTAAAAATAGAAAGAGACCACTACTAGCCAGCAGTCATCTTGTGTGCCATAATGTAGCAACAGTGTTTCTAATGTACCAAAGTGATCATTTACACCAAAAGTGTTTGGTTAAACTGCACTTTTAAAGTCTACAGGTTATTCATATCTATGGAGTATAGCTCTTCTTTCATTTATGTTAGCAAGAATTGAACTCAAATTACATACATAGATGTAAAACCAGTAAAAGAGGAAATAAAATAAAGTTCATATATATCTGGACATACCGACAAATGTATTAGACCTAACAGGTGGTTCAGATATAAGGCTGAGTTACTGTGTCTGCTATGCACCACTGAGTTGTGATAAGTGATTATACATAAGGTTATTTAAAAGGTGAGGTAAAATGTGTTCTCCCTCATGAAAGCTGAAACTCATTATGCTATTGCATTTTACTGCATGTTTGAAACAGGGTATGAGTTTGTATGTGGTCAGTTTTCGTAATATGAATTACACTTGGTTCAATGTGTTAAGTGAGGGTAACATGGGCTGTGGGCCATCTACAACCTCATTCCCACCAGGTGCTGGGATAGCTTGCAGGGAAGCTGGACTCATTTTGCAGAAACCTCAGAGCATCTTCTCTTCTTTACCACTTAGATGGTGCAAGAATGATGTCCAGTACAGCCATCACCTACACATCCTTCCGTACAGCTCTTCTTACAGAGGAAATACTGAGGGCATAATAAAGGCAGGGAGAGGTAACTAGAAGGGATGACTGGAAAGCCATTCTCATTTGCTGAGGATAACTCCATATCCTGAGTAGCTATGACTCTAGACTGTCCCAGGCTACAGGCAAAAGGAAATGCCAGGCTACTTCTCTGGTGCTAAGCAGGGGTTTAGAGACTGTATCTAGTTAATAGACAGTCTTTGATACACCTAAAGTAAGCTGGAATTAGAGAAGCCTCAAACTCTGAGATATGTCATTGTAAATATTAGTTCCTTCTTAATTTCAGAGGTATGAGGAGTATCACTGTAAGAGGTAAAGCCCAGTAATGTAACACCCTTCCCAATATTTCTCTCTTTAAGTAATAAAAGGCCTGAAGTGGGACTGCCTGCTCCACACTGGTGTAACAATCAGATGCTGTTTTCTGTTGTAGCTGCTTTCATCCTTGTGAAATGCCCAGCAAATGACTATGTCTGGATGTTATACCTGTTTCTGGAAAATCTCCACTCCATTCATTCAATCCATGTGTGCAGCTGCATGATCAGCACAAAGCACTTGTGCATCCACTGCTCCAGGAACAGCCTCCCACAGTGCGTCCTGACACTGCTGTGCCTTATGTTAGCTGTTTTTTGGGGCGTAATCTGCATTCTTCTAGTAGTGCTGTATACGTCGGTACAGAAGAATTAGAGGGCATTTTATGCTTTTGAAATCTAATGACAAAATTAAATCCGCACTTTGGTGCTTATGCTTTGAAAAAAATCGGTACTAAAAGGTCTGCAAGTCTTTGGCAGAGGAATGTTCTTTACGGAGCTAGTTGTGTAGGGCCAGAGTCTACTACCTCTGTTATGCTGAGTGGCATTTTACTGTTTGAGATGGTTGTTCAGTTGTTTTTATCTTGTCTAATACAAGAGAAGATAAAGTCATGTGAGAATCTGTCCTTTAACACTACTCTTTCTGTGGTGGGTTGACCTTGGCTGCCTGCCAGGTGCCCACCAAGCTGCTCGATAGCTCTCCCTCCATCAACTGGCCAGGGGGATAAAATACGATGAAAGGCTCATGGGTCAAGACAAGGACAGGGAAGTCACTTACCAACTACCGTCACGGGCAAAACAGACTTCACTTGGGGAAATTAGTTTAATTTATTGCCAATTAATTGTGACAGAGTAGGATAATGAGAAATAAGAACAAAACTAGAAAACCTTCTCCCACCCCTCCCTTCTTCCTAGGCTCAGCTTCACTCCCATGTCTTCTACCTCCTCCCCCTAAGCAGTGCAGGGGGACAGGGAATGGGGGTTGTGGTCAGTTCATAACACTTTGTCTCTGCTGCTCCTTCCTCCTCACACTCTTCCCTGTAGGGTCCCTGCCATGGGATACATTCCTTCACAAACTGCTCCAGAGTGGGTCCCTCCCACAGGCTGCAGTTCTTCAAGAACTTCTCCAGCATGGGTCCTTTCCACGGGGTGCAGTCCTTCAGGAATGGACTACTCCAGCATGGGTCCCCCCCAGGGTCACAGCTCCTGCCAGCAAACCTGCTCCAGGGTAGGATCCTCTCCATGGGCTGCAGCTTCCTTCAGGGCACATCCACCTCCTCCAGCGTGGGGTCCTCCATGGGCTGCAGGTGGATATCTGCTCTGTTGTGGTCTTCCACGGGCTGCAGGGGGATGACCTGCATCACCATGGTCTTCACCACGGGCTGCAGGGGAATCTCTGCTTTGGCACCTGGAGCACCTCCTCCCCCTCCTTCTTCACTGACCTTGGTGTCTGCAGGGCTGTTTCTCTTGCATTTTCTCACTCCTCTCTCCCAGCTGTTGTTGCATAGCTTTTTTTACCCTTGGTTAAATATGTTATTACAAAGGTGCTACCAACATCGCTGACAGGCTCAGCTTTGGCCAGCGGCAGGTCTGTCTTGGAGCTGGCTGGAACTGGCTGTGTCTGACATGGGGACAGCTTCTGGTGTCTTCTCACCAAAGCCACCCCTGCAGCCTGCCCACTACCAAAACCTGGCCACGTAAACCCAATAGACTCTAACAAATAAATACACCATGGAGGTTAAAAGGAAATGCAACAGCATAAAGTCACGTAGTATAAATGAAAGATGGCCATTTATCCTATAACAGTGGCTGTCATTTTGCATTTGACAGTGATGACCGAACCTCTGCAGGAACCACTTCTGCACTGAAGTTCAGACCTCACATTTTCCTCAGAGGACAAAAAGAGTGTGCCCTACACATTTTACCAACTCGTTTCACGTGGCAGATGATGTTATGACAGATATTGGCAATACTTCTGAATCATGTAAAAAGAAGTGGTCTGTAATCTATTATCCATTCCAGGAGCCATGCTGTCCTTCCACCATGAAGAATTTCCTCACAGACCTCAGTCTGTGCATATATGCAGCATAGAATGCATATTCCGTATTAGATTTTAGCTCTGTCTATCCAATACATCAGCAAGGATCATGTTTTCTTGCTCCTCTGTAAAAGAGTGAATACGTTATAGATGGGTCCCGTGTCTCAAATCAAGCTCCTACAAGAACTTCAGCAAAACTTGTTTGCTGACTATCATGTCATTTTTTTTTTCCACCTTCCTAAAGTCACCTAATTGTCATGAACTACCAAATGAACACGTAAAGTAGAAAGCTTAGCAATTCAATGTGATCCTTGGTTCAGATTCCTTCCTGCTCTTCAGTTCCTGAATTTTTAATACACTATTACTTGCTTGAACAGAAAGGTTTAATCTCTCTCATACAAGACACTTGTGACATTTTACAATTGGTGTGTTTCCCTCCCACCCCACACACTTTTCCCGTGTGTAGTCTGGGTGAAATATTTTTTTCCTTGCTGAATGACACACACTGAAGAACTGGAAGGATTTGAAATATGTGTTCAGTTATAATTTTAACAACAGTGAGGGTACTGTATTATTTCAAACCCGGTTTCTGCACAGTATTTGCACTGGTATAATTGCATAGAGTGGTGATCTGCTGGCATATTCTCCTACAGATAATGTCATAGTAAGGTATAAAGGTACTTTATGTACCTTTAGCTTACTGCTATTCTCTTACAAGACTAAGTTCCATGGTTTTACATACTTTTATATCACACTGACTGCATCTGTCCTTGAGGCCAATGTTGCACTTTAATGGTATGGTTAAACACTACCACTTTTGTGTGTAGACAAACCCTCAGGGCTCAGACAGACGCTGAAGTTACTGCAGCTCAACAAGTTACTGCACATCAGCAGAGCCAAAGTAACCGATCATATACATGTGCTTAGTCTGTCCCAAATGTGAGGTAAAATATAAGTGCTTAAACCTCTCTTGCTGAGTGTCTCTTTCTTCTTACTTATCCAATACTAAAAGTATGACTAGTTTCAAACAAATTAAGCTCAATCTATAACATAAAGTAGATCACTTTTTAAAAAGCTGAAGGGGGCAGAAGTTCCATGGGACAGAGCTGCTCCATTTAAAAAGAAGTACTGGAGGAAAGTAACTGGAATGGAAGTTACCTTTAAAATAGGTTTACTGACCTTTCCCTCCTGACTGTAATTGGCTTTAAATTCTGGGTCTGGGATGCACAGCGGTTACAGCATGAGGATGCTATGGCTCTAACCTATTCTTTTGGTGAAGGTGTAGACCTCTCATGTGGTGCCTAGGCTTACATAGAGACACAAATTCTTTTTCCCCAATTTGTTCCCCAACTATGTAAGTCGTCAAAGCGATTTTAAAATCAATTGAAACTCTGAAAATGAGCCAATGCCGTTCCCTTAAGATTAGCGTGACATGCTGAGACTGCTCACTCTGAGTTAAGACTCTGACAGAAGCACTTTGCACACGTTAGAGTTTAGGCAGCATAATGTAGAAAGCCATGAAATAAAGCAGTGCAATAGTCCATCTTACAGATCACGACTACATATACACCATCCGTCTGTGATGATAGCTTTGGCTAAACTCCATCTGTGTGATGGGAGTGACACATCAGACAGACAGGCTGACTGTAACCTTGCCCACTCTTTGCAGAGAGAAGGGGTGCTCTGCTCACATGCAACACATTGAGGAAGGGCCTCCATACAGCAATTCGAAGCAGGGAGCAGGAAAAATTAGCAGCAGTTGAAGCACTAATTGTGTCTGAAACTTAGAATGGTCCTAATGGACCAGTGATTTGGATAAATAAACCACCATGCTGGTAGCAACCCGCCCTTAGGCTGGTATTAGACCAATACTGCTGCTGCAGAACCCAAATGTCCCTCTAGCTGGCCCAAGTGCTACATTAGCCTTTCTTAAAATGAACCGGGAATGTGCTTAGGAAAAAAGACACTTCCACAAAATTATTGTTTTTACACTGTCTCCCGCTGCTTCATGTTCAGTTTTCTGCTTAAAGGCTTCTCAAGCCCTTACTGTCCTGCCCTGTGATCGACTTAAAGGAAACAGTGCAGATTATTACTACCACTTGCACTGAAGCCAAAACTGTGGGCTGCAGGGTTGGGGTTTTTTTGTGTCTACTCACCAAGCCTGTTCTACATACTCTAGGAGGATCCTTTAATAAAGTACATTAAGAGCTGCTGACAGTCTCAAACTGATACGGGGTAAAAAGTAATGGCACATCTTCAACATACCAGGCTCACTGCTACTGTGCATTCTGAGTATACAGTGAGGAAATTTCTAGCCCGAGTTTTCAATCAGTTGAAACTATTTTTAAAATACTTTAATTTTTCTTGTGTGTTCTTTTTCATATTTATATATTCAGACACTCTCAGGTACTAAAGCTTTACAATACATACTCATATGACAATGCCAAACATTATGATGGCTTGTTTAGAAATTGAAAAATGCAGTTTTGAGACTGAATGATCAGTATTATTCAGAAAATGACTTGAAGGTGTTATTTGAGGCTGGCACAGCATAGCTGTTATTCTTGCAGAGGCATAAGTCTGCTTAATAGCAACATTCAGTACTTCTAATTTTTCTTAAATATCAGGGAACAGTTTCTTGCAATGTAAATGAGCTGGAATAAAGACAGTATGGTAAATACCATAGGATGAAAACATGATAGAGATATCTATTGGCTATGTACAAGTCTGCACAGTTGGAACCAACTATCAAAATAATTTCAAGACTATCAGGCATGTATTCTGCAACGGAGAACAAAGAAAGTGTTACATGAAGTTAGGACCTTCCACAGACCACATGAAATATCTTGACAATTAATTTGTGTCAGCATCAGTGTGGAAGCTGAAATGCATTGGTATCAAAAGAATAGAAGACTCTATAGTTTGCATAAGCATAAAATCCGATCATTCTCATATGAACCTAAATGACTTCAGGCAAGATTGTCATGGATATGGGGATAGGAATGAATTAATATTCAAAATTACACGGGGGCATGTGGGGATTATTTTACAATAAAAATAATTTCAATCTATTAAAAAATTATAAGCATGAGAAACATTCCAGGCTAATGACAATCATTACTGGGAAAAGTGTAGCAGTTGATTTAGAGTGAAATCATTTATGTGTAGTATTTACTCAGTCTTAATCAACATCACAGTAATCTAAATCGTGATTAAATATTAAGGTGAAAGCTTAAGGTCACGGAAGGCTCTGTTACATTCTCCTTCAAGAACTCAAGGGACAAACAGGGCAAATTATGGGAGATAAAGTTGTGCGCTGCTTGCCTTCTCCCCTCCCCTTCCCACATGTCAATATTCCCCTTGGGGACTCTTCCCGCAGAAAAACAGCATGGCAGGTGCTCTCCACGTCGCTTCTCTGATTGCTGTGATCTCCAAAGCAGCAAGTGTCAGGCAGGCCAGGTGGCAGCGCTGAATTGAGCACCCCCGCCCCAGCTCAGGTGCACCTTGCCTCTGGGGGTGCGAGAGAAGGAGGAGCTCATCTGAGGCTTAGGAGGAGAAGAAACAAATGCTGTTTGCAAAAGGAGAAACCAGAAAGAATTTCCCTGATTTTAAAAACAGGGGAAGCCTTTCTTGCTAGTCAGGTCTTTCAGTGGTAATAGAAAGCACAAGCCTAAGGGTGGTAGGAGGAAGAAAACATCTCCCTATGGAATTATATAGGATAAAAATAAGGCTTAAATCTGAAACCATGGCTCCTTTTGCATCTTCTCCTACCTCCCACAGAGAAATGGATAAAGCACAATGAGCAGAGTGAGTGTATCAGCTATTGCCACCAGAGAGCTGCCAGATGTCTGCTTTGCAATTGGAAAACAAGGGGGAAAAAAAACCAAACCAGCCCAGAGACATGGGGGTGGTGGAATTTGATAGTTAGTATCAGAACCCAAGGAAAATTAGCTAATGTGTGTGTCAGAACAAGAAATCCTCCATTTGTTGCAATTACTCAAAATCTTGGCTTGCCATTGAGAATGCATTTTAGAGCCTGGCGTAATTAAATGGGGAGCAGGAGCCAAAAGGGAAATTGCAAACCCCTGAAAAGGAGAGCTAAGAGACTAAAATCATACCTCATTTACATATTTTGCCATAATTTCAGCAAGTTTAGCCAAATTGTATCAGGCCAAATTGATACTGATGTTAAGCAGCAGCAACTCTACTGGCTTAAAATGTTACTTTGGACTTGTGCTGTAAAACTGAGATCAGAATTTGGCCCGATGTTTGAAGAGTGCTTTGATCATACATAAGTTTCCTGGTATTACAGAACTGGAATTTGCTGAAGACCTTGTGACTGAGCCACCTTTCAGACTACTGTCCCTGCAAGGAGAAGATCTTTGTTCAGCAAGCATAGCTTGACTTCACCCCTCTCTTCCACCTGCCTGGTGGCCATCGTGCCAGCCCCAGGAGTAAAGAGCGACCTTACTTCAGGTCTACATTGCGCTGACTTTTAATTTTCTCTCGCTGACTCTTAAGCTAGTGCAAGCACTTGGAAGGCGGTGCCGTGCATCTGCATCCAATCCTGACACTTTGGCTGGAAGAGAGAAGGAGGAGGCTGGGCTCCCCTGTCTGCCGGCCAAGGGCTCCCCAGGGCTGCAAGAAGCCTTCATTCCACTTTGAATTCTGCGTTTACCTAAGAGGGCTCAGTGAAGAGGAAACCCAGAGAAACTGCAGGTTTGGGGTCAATCTGACCCCAGCTTTGATTTCATAAATATGATGCCAAAGCTAGCCAGAGAGCAGTCACTTTACCAGTGCTTAGCCATGAGATTTGGGGATCCTCTGAAATGCTCACAAAGATAAAAAAAAAAAGGCCTACCAACTCCTGCAAGCTAAAAGTCTAGTATTTCACATAGCTGTATTTAAAAGTCACACTGAAGGACCAAATTTCAGGGTTGCTACAAAGAACGGCATTCTTTATATTAGTGTGCTGAAAAGGTTAAAAAAAAAAAATCTTAACCAGGTTCTTTGCAATACAAAAGACGTGGTCTTCACCCACTGATGGTTATAGCAGCTAAAAGTTAAAAATAAGGTTTACTACTGGCATTTTTTCATTGCTGTTTTCAGTGGTAGGATTTGATTTCTTTCTGGCTTAGCAGCCTTTCGTATTTGTTTATAGAACTGGGAAAGGAAGTAACTTTCTAAATATTATAAATGGTTAACTCTTTGCATAATGTATATTTTGCAGGCCCTCTGCTTGTTGTTGAGTATTGAAGAGACACTACAACTGACAGAGCTCTCTTTTCTTCCAGAAACAAAATGAGTTAGTAAAAGTGAGATAAAAATGGCCCATTTTGTAAGAATCTTAGAAGGAGAGGAGAAGGGACAGACAAGTGGTCTCACCAAGAATCGAGCATAAGCAGAAAGAATAAGATGCATTTTTATATCACACAATGAAAGCTCTCCAGTCCCACACAGTATTTATTGTTTGTGTTACTATTAGTTAAATGGACTGCTAATTTTTCCTTCTTCTGGTCTGTATCCACTGGATTGTTATTTTTCTTCAGCTGCAGCTTCAGAGCATTTAGTGATTAAATCTCCCCTTAGGATTTGTTTTTGCAAAGCCTAAGAGTCTATGCAGTATTTCTTTATAAGTTTGATATACTTTGACTGTGGCTGGGGTAATGGGAGGGCTGCTTTCGTATTACTATTAAGCACATTAAAGAGCGTGTATGTGATCTCCAGGCTGGGAAATTAGTAGGTGTACCATTTTAGTCAAGGTACAACTATTGTAATAAAATATTTTGAACCTGGAGCCTAACCCTGTAGCATTTAGTCTGCAGTCATGAGACAATCATCTGTGTCAAAAGGAGTTACAATGGGGAAAAGCTGGGAAAAAAAAGAGGTTGGAATGTAGTCCAGCATGCATCAGAGCCAACACCCATGTGTGGAGAGTCTACATCCCAACACAAAAAAAGCATCATCACTCACCCTCACAGGCAGAGGAGAAGGGGACCATGCTTGGTGTTTCAAGGTCCCAAAATTATCCCTTCATTGCAGGGCACTCCAGCTAATTACAGATGGATCTGGGGAGTAGGCAGACAAAGGCAAAAACCAGAAATATGGCAAAGCACCGCCTGCACTCTCATTCATAAAAGTAATTTACAAATATTCAGAGTTCACAACTGCCTGGTATTTGCTGTGTACTTGGGGACCCCAAGAGTCCCTCTGCCTCAGGGGACTGCCACAGCTGGGCAGTCAACCTCCTTCCTTAAAGTTTCTCCTTGTGCTCCCTCACAAATATCACCTGGTGCTGGTTAAGACAAGAAGCTCTGGGAAGTAGACCTCTGCACCTTCCTCTCCCATTAACCCACCCGCCTATGAGAAAGGAAAAGCGCTCCAGCATCATTCATATAATTACAAAAAGCTTCTCTACAATTCAGCTATAATACAATGTGCAAACATGTAAGTAAAATGATACTATTTCATTTTAATGTGTAAAACTTCTCAAGTAATAGCTGGGTTGAAACAGAATCAACTGTAGGTTAATAATCTAAATCTGTATTAACTACAGCATTTTTCATAGTTCCTTTAACTGGTGCTTGTAATACCCAGTTGCTGTTCAGGAGACAGGATGCCTGAGTACAGAGCAGAATCCCTGTATAGCTTTCTGTACCATCCTTCTTTCTCAGGACAGTTGTGCAGATCTGTTTCTTACTATCAGATTTTCCACGGAAGTGGTAACTGCAGCATATAAGACCCTTTTTATTCAGATTACACGGAAACAAAAACATGAAAAAGATACACTATGCAGGACCAGAACTTAACGGATATAAGTTGTCATAAGTCTTTTGCAGGATCTGTCCGAAACTCTGGGATTCACATTAGTTTAAGCAACTCAAGGAAGATAATCTCCTTGGCTTGGCTTTAAACTGACTGTGGGGTACCTCTTGTCTTTGAGCTTGTTGATTGGTTGAGTTTGCTGTGACTCCCATCTAAGCTTTAGGCCTGGGTTTGTTTTCTGTAGAAGCATTGCCAGAGGTTTTGGGGACTGAGACAACATGCACTTGGGATAAACATTTGGATGTAGCTTTTAAGTTCCCCCGGAGCCCACAATTAGACTCAGCCTTGCCTTCTCTCAAGTGAGAGGCAGACTTTTCAAAGGAGCGATTTAATAGTGCTCTGAATGGCTCTCTGGAAGAGCTGTCTCTCTACAGAAAAACTCAGACTTCCTTGCTGAATGTGTAAAATCAGGTGCTGCTTGGTCATTTCCACCTTCAACGCTGACAGATTTCAGGTGATGCAGAGTCAGGCAACAAGGACCACTTGACCTGACACCTGGTGAAGGAAAATGACATAAGCAGAAGTGCAAGGAGCAGAGCAGTTCAGATCCCCTGCCATGCTCAGCAGACACCCATCCACACCTGCCAAAGGCTTCGGTATGCTCCTGAGAGGAATGTGACTGAACAGGATGGTCAGAAACAGCCGGTGTGTGCACTGGGTCAGACTAGAAGCTGCTGCATTACCTCAGCCACTAGGGAAAGGCGTACCTGCATTGGAAGGAGACATCCTTCCATACTAGCATCTTTTAATTGCTGCCCCAGCTCTGTGGTCAAAGGCAACCGAACCTGGCTCCAGTGAAATGGGCTACCACAAGGCTGGTGCTGGCCATGGGCAGACTGTGCAGGTGGTGTGGATGGGACACCCCCTGGGAGACAGCTCTGGGGACAGAGACTGCCACACAGAGGAGTGGCAATGGCCTTGGCTCCTGTGCAATGACTGCTCCCTACCACTGAACATGCTTCCTTTCCTTACAGCCATCTTCCTCCCCTGTCAGGGTGGCATTTAGCAATGGCAGGACCAAACTATTGCCACTGGACAGAGCCAAGCAGCAGGCTGCTGGGCCCTCTCTTGAAAAACAGGGCCCATGGAGGAGGCAAGAGGTGGCGATGACTGCCAGCTGTCCCTCTCCAAGTTCACAGCTCAGGGGAAGGCAAAGTCCATGTCCATGTCCAAAGTCTGGTAGAAGGCTTGTCTCAGTTCCCTCAGGGGACTAAGGGCTCCATTAAATCTGGACAAACTGAGGATCTGTCCAGGGAAGTGACTTTATTTCCATCTGCATGCTAGCAAAATTTGGTTAGCCTATACTACCAAGGAGACTTGATAAACTAACTGTTTTGTGCCTCAATGTGTGGGCTGGGAGAAATGCAGACTGTGGACCAAGTCCCTAGGCATTGCTGATGGGTTCTGGACCCATCTGGAGGGACAGCACCAAAGGTGACGGTGGCAGGTCCTCGAACTTTTAGCAGGAATTGCTTCTGCTCTTTCCCCGTCTGTCTTCAGGCCAACGTGCTCAAAGCTGGGAAGTCAGTAGGGGTTGCTGGAAAGCCATGGTGCCTCAATAGCACAACTTCCCTCTTAATTGTGCCCCAATGCATCTTCTGCACCATAGGCTTTGCGTCACCAGAGGTTAGTATGAGCTGCTTGGCTGTGGTGGGTGGCGTTATGACATCCCAGTGCCCTTAGGTGTGGTGAAAGGGGCTGGATCATGGCCGGTGGATCAGCAAGTCTGGGCAGAACAATGTCTCCTCAGAGGTGGCATAACTGGAATCACTTTCAAGTGTGGTGTGGAACTGTGATCAGAACCATTTGCAGTAATTAAAAACCTCTTGGTATACACTTGTGCTGTGTTTAGGATATGCTGATGGAATCACTATGAGTTTTTCCTGAATTAGAGCTGGTCTCACGGGCAGCACGCACTAGTCTGTGGAAGGTCTGGTCTAAACCCAGTTCACTCCAGTGGTTTTGGATAAAGCTAAAAGAAACTTCCAACCTCTGTAGGCAAGAAGTGAAGAACACCATATTGCATTAATTTTCCACAAATTGCTCAATATGGAATTTGTCTACAGTAGGACAAAAGTCCTTCCTTTTGTGGAAAAAGCTACAGGACCACCAATGAACTCTATTTTACCACTCATGAAAAAATTTAGCACTGCTGTGCCAACCATAGTAGTACAGCTGCCCTAGGCAAACAAGCACATCCATGTTTACAACTGGCCAGCCTTCTCCCACAGGCTTTAACACTGCTCTGGCAATTCTGAGAATCAGCATCTCACATGCACAGCTCCCATAAGAGGAGGAAAAGTCATGGCTCAGTTTACGTCTGTATGCCACATCTCTATGGATACATCCAAAAGCTCCCAGGAGGAAAAAAATAAAGATCAAGTATTTCTAATATAAGAAAGTGACAAAAATGTTTAGTTTGCTACCTAGGAAGAAAAACAAAAACCCCACACATCCTTTGCAACTGTACACCATAAAGAAATAATACCAAGAGACTGAACAAACTGTGAAGTTATAGTTAATGGATTAGATTCCCAGTAATTTGCGTAGTGTCATGGAAGAAGATGATGGAAGTTTTTACTGCATGAGGCATCTGGTCTCTAAGTTGTTAACAGTGCCAAGGTGGATCATGCATTGTCACTGTCATGAAAAGGTGCTTATCCAAAGAGCTTGAAAATGCAGCTGCCTATGGTCTACTGTCCATGGGTGAGGCTGCATGCAGCTGCACTGGCGTAACTGGGATACTGAATGAGCACACTGGTCTTCCATTATGGATGAAATTGTGGAACTGGGATCCAAGCAGACAGGAAAGGTCATGAGAAGAAAAATACAATGAACAGCTGCCTTCATGTTTTATTAGCCTGGCTTCCTAAGGAAATAAGACTTGCATAACAGTACTGCTTGCCCATTTGTTTTTCTGTCCTGCCCTCAAATAACTTCTGATTCTGTTGGCTTATTTCAACTAAATTTAACAGAGAAGTATGAACCTTAGATATATTATGTTCCTCCAGGTTTCATGAAAATTGGCAGCTAGACAGGGAAAAGAGAGCTAAATTAATACTACCAATGAGGGGAGGGTTTCAGTGTGAAGTAAACAATTACCTGCTCTGTTTTGCCTGCCAGCTGGCCAGCCAACATGGTCAAACAACTTCAAGCCCATCAGGCTTCTTTTCACTTGGTGTAGAAGAGAAATGGAAGGGAGGCAAGAGGTAGGTGTATGGTGCCCGAGGGGAGGTGTGGAAGAAGCAGGAAATATTAAGGAGGGAATGGGGCAGGGGATACGCGAAGGAAGAAGAGGGATCGTGGGCTGAAGGGGCTCTAGGAACAGAGCAGGGGGAACTGAGGTTACAGAGGTGAGAGAGGGCCATGGTGGAAGGACTGGGAGTTATTGCAGGGCAGGCAAGTATGGACACAGGCTTCCTGAAATCAGGCTTAATTAGTGCTGCCACTCACAGGATGGGTTGCATATACAAAGCCTGTCATGAATACATTACTAGCCTACTTTCAGAAGTGGTGAGCACCCTTAACTTCTATGGATTTCAGCGGGAGTCGTGGGTGCTCAGCATCAATAACTCTCAGGTCTTGTCTATGTAACTTTAGCTAAACAAATTTGCAGCAGCTATACCTGACTGCCCTGCAGCATGAGAATTATTAGATCATTACAGTTTCTTATATCCCTCACAGTAAAAGCAGATCTGCAGAGGCTATTAATTTACATACACTAGTAAAAAAGGAAAAAGAAACGTACCATATTAACTGTCATCCTGATTATCAGAGGTCCGCAAACTACGTTGTACTGCTAGATACTCAATTCTTATTTCCTTAATTGCTGTAAAATATACATATAGTTCAAATCAATTAAAAATAAATGTTTGGGCAAAATCAATAGTGAGTCAGCCGCAGCAAGATTTAGCAGCCACAACTGAGTTGAAAACATTACGGAATCATAAGAGCTGATTCACACCTATTCAAGTTTTTTGTTGGAGTAACTTCACTGACTGAAGCATGAACTAGATCAACAGAGAGGTAAATAAGGCCAACAGAACGAATGAGCCTGGCAAGAGACCTCCAGATAGGACTTTATCCTCTGTGTTATTGCTAAAATCCATTACCTTTGAGGTAGCTGATCAGGCATCCGTACCAAGGTTTTCATACTTAATTATTGTGCAGTTCTTTTGGAGACGTGCAATCCTGTAACTAACTCACAGTTTAAAATGAAGATGTGCTGGAAAAAATTCGTGCAGGGCTTGGAGGCCCTCATTACAATTTTGTCATCAAATAAGTTTGGACTTTCCCTGAGCTATGTCTCTCCTTCTCACAGAGTTCATCTCTCTCTGGTTACAGCTAAATGATTCTTGCCAGAGAGGCCTTCTCCGAGGGGCTTGGGTTCTTGCTGTCAGAAAAGACTGACTTTCACCAAATGTCACACACGTTACCACATATTTCACAGGTACAATATTTCTGTCTTAGAAGATTGACACTCAGACCTGCCTTTACTTTACGGGTTGAATGCTAGGCAGTATAGTTT
This sequence comes from Fregata magnificens, assembly GCA_013389945.1. Classification (NCBI taxonomy): domain Eukaryota; kingdom Metazoa; phylum Chordata; class Aves; order Suliformes; family Fregatidae; genus Fregata; species Fregata magnificens. The sequence goes on along the minus strand of WAAD01025775.1, from coordinate 47,686 downwards.
GGTATATGCTAAGGAACAGTATTTCATCATTTTTAGAAAGTCCTGCTAGGGCTACATTTTTCAAAGGGCTTTGAGGGATGAAAAACTGAGTTATGAACAGCTCTTTGTACATCTCTTTCTCTAATAATTTTAATTGCCCCTGCAATTAAACACACAGAGGAGCCATTTTTCTGATTTACTTCTGTATTTAAATTGCAGGTACAAATTCCTGCCATGGCTGAATTTTGAAAATGATCTAGGGCTGAAATTAGAGCTGCCCATATTGCTTGATATGCTCGTATTGCTCTCACAAGAAAGAAGCCTCTGCCTTCAGAAATTTTACTCATTTGACAAGCTGTAGTACCTGCTTTTTGTTTGAGAGAAAGTGGTTTTGTTTCCTCTGAGTAGGTTTCCCAGCGATAGAGCTTGACACATAGGATATGCAGCCAGCTAAGCACAGAAATGCATGGGAGCTTTTGTCAAAATATTCATCAACACACATCACTGTTTCAAAGTTTCTCCTACCAAGACATGTATGTTACCAGATACCAAATACAGAACTGTAATTTATGCTGGAGATTGTTTTGCAGGTAATGTAAGGATGCACTGTTTCGTCAAGCAGCTTAATTGAAACGCTCTGTGCCACAATTTTTATCAGCATGCCAGTCTGATAACTTTTTACTATATAAACTCTAACGTGCTGAAGCAAGAGCAGTGATACTGTATTCTTCTTTGCTGGTTCTTATAGGTCTCAGAGAGTTTGAGAAGACGAAGTTACATGGGACTTCCCAAGGGAGATAAATATTAATATATACATTTTACAGATCAGTGAGCTCTAAAAGGTGAAGTGCCATCCCCCAGATGGCAGAGCTGTTGGTGGACAAATACGGTAAGAGGACAGTGACTCAGTCTACGCTATCTTGTGTGACCTGCAATAGTGTGCTGTCTCCATTAAGGGAAAGAAAAACAGACCAAAGCAGTGCAGCTGACTAAAGCTGCATTATCATCATTTTCAAACTGACTAATGCCCTGGCAGAGCACAGGCCAATCTGGATCTCTATTAAGTTTTCAAAGAAGAGATTGTGATCTTTATTTACACCCAGTTTAAACTTCTGAAACTCTGACGCATTCTTAGCAGTTCCTTCCTGAGCATAAACAAAATCAGAATCAGGTGTGGACAGTGCAGCTGCACCAATCTCTTCTAGGTAATTAGGAAGCTGATCAAGAGGCAGTGAGGTGTATCATGGTATGGATACCCCACATAGTATTCCTAAAAAACCAAATCAGTTGTGTCTACCCTGGAGCAGTGGTCTTCTCAGGCCTAGAGGCTGGCTAGAGCTGGGCTAAGAGCTAGGACTGAGTTATTTGCTAGTAACTTTAATTATTAGCTTATTACTTTACTGGGAAGGCTCCCACAGAGATACACATGGATCTACTTGTTATGCTTGCACACTGCCCACCAGCCATGAAAACCTGCAATGCACTTCTTAGAGCACTTTGAGGGAGACACAAATACAAGCTGACTTGATTTGCATAGCTCTGAAAAATTGATTTAAATATATGGGACAGATTCTCAGCTGTCAACAGAAGTACTCTGATTTATACCAGCCAAAGAGCTGGTCCTGAAGGCATGTGTGTGTGCATACATGGTCCCGTTAGTGGAATATACACACACACATAACTTGCAGCAAGTTTCTAATTGCATTCTGTAATTCCAAATGATAAATTTTAAACTGAGATTGCAATTTGAAAATCTTCCTGTTGCCACTTAGTTATCCAAGTCACCCATTCAGGCAAAAAGAAACAGTGTCATGTAATTTACCTAACTAAATGATACATCTTCATTTCTGAAAATTTGCAGTGAACTATTGCTGAATGGGTTCTACATCAAAAAATGATTCATGGAACACATCAGCAAATACCTTTGCCTACTTTTGAGAACATAAGTCCTTGTAGACAACAGCTGAACAGGAAAAAAGCAACGTTAGTGAGTTAGTAAGAAGTTTTTAATTATTCACCCTTGTCTACCAAATACACGCTTGTGGAAGATTTAAAAAAATGTACCTACTATGGATCAAAAGTGCTTTAGAACCACATTTTCAAAATTGCTTTAATCTTCTAAAGAGCCTGCATATAAGGGGCCTGTTTCTGTTTTCAAAATCATCTACATTCCTACTTTCTATGGAAATAGGATGCTTATGTGTGTTTGAAGATGTCTTGTGATTTTTATATGCCTTTTTTATCAGTCAGTGAATGGATTACTGAGGTCCTTGTGCTATCCTAAGTGCTCTCTCGGTCAATATTGAATAATAGCACCTTGAGTTGGCTTAGGCTAGAAAGAGCTAGTGGTGTACATGCAGACAATTTATTATGCTGGTAAGTCTTGATTTGTTTATTCACAGCAACCTGTTTGTGTATCTGAGCTCATATTTTTATTTCTGAAACAATGTCTTAGGCACTTCTGAAAACTTTACCTCATGGCCAGGATTTTTAAAATAGCTCAGCATTCACAAACGTTTTTCTCATCACGTTAAATACTGAGCTCTTTTGAAAACATGGCCACAGATACCATGCAGGGGCAGTGTTAAGCACTGAATGCTTTTGGAAAAGTCAGCTTTCATTTTGATATCTGGCTTTCCTGAGAATGTTGGCCTTGCTCGGGAAGCTGAGCTCCTGCAAATGTAATCATGTTAAGACGTGTGTCTTAAAATTAATGGGAGGCATCACGACAGTTTTGCTTCTGGTTAACAAAAATGTAATCTTTGTAATGTCATGATACTGTTCATGGTATTATTAACTGTATGTGTGTGGTTATGCTAGTCAAAAAGTGATGGATGTTGGTCTTATCACTTTCTTATTGTTTAATTATTTGTGTAATTGAACGAAAGAGCATCTTCTGTTTAATCTGAAGGCCTATTGTTGAGTTACTCATGAATAGTTTTTACATGGATCTCAATAGGATGACTCACATAGTAAGTTACTCCCAGCTGCCACAGCACAAGATGTTGGAAGAATTGTACCTAGGGGGTTTATATGGTTAATTGTGGCCTGTATCAGATATAATACCCACCTTCTGCAAACTACAGATTGCATGGAATTTACATAGAATTAGACTAATCCCAAGCAAATTGACAATTAATTTCATAGGACTTGCAGATATGACAGCTCTTGTCTAATTAAAGAGTAAGGGCATCTGTGTATGGCACTATACTGCCATATCTTATTTTCATTGAAGTTCAATGATATGCTGTTGGACTTGTTTTACACACTACCTTCTTTATCTTTTTGAATCTTTTGGAAACCTTTTCAGTAATTTTTTACTGTCAGCAGATTTCCAGCACGTGAGGGAGAGAAGAAGAAAGGCTCAGGCATGATGAGGGAGATTCCCATGCACATACCGAAACACCACTCTGAATTTTCAGCCAGTTTAAAACCAAATAAAAATATTTTTCTTATAAAATTGATCTCCTAACTTCTGTGGTTACAAAAGGAAGGGAGACAGAGGGAAAAAAAGTTGCATCTAATAAGGACTTAAATAGCTAATAGCTGCTGGCTATATTTTGTGTTGCTATTTTTCCCTCTTTGGACTCTAAAGTGAATGATCCATAGACTTCTGTCTTGAAAAAGACTGGCACTCTCCTTGAGCTCTTTGCTTATGTTGAACAGAGAGACATTAATGCTGTTAGACACAACATAGTCACTGTCACTCCCTGACATCCTGATTATGAAAGGCGTGGTTCTGTGCTGCAGCAGAGAAAGCAATAGAAAATGAAATAATCCTCCTAATTTACTTTGTTCAAGTGGCCAAATGACCTTTAGAGAGTTGCAGAGGAAATAAAAATCTTAGTGATTTTCTTTAATTAGAAAAGTAAAGGGGTCAGTAAAACACTCCACAGTGGTGGTGTTGAGCATACATAACAGTATGTTGCCCTCCTCACAGCCAGCACTTAACAGTAAGCACTGTTGCAAAGACGCAAAACCAGGTTTCTTAATTAATGCCTCAATCTTCACCCTGTTCACTGGGGCTCGAACGCATGGCTTTGACTCTCCACGCAGCTGTATGGGTCTCCGCAGCTTGTGCCATGTCTCTGGCTGCAGCGGGGACTTCAGGCTGGACTGCACAGGGTGTGCAGCAAGCAAAGCAGTTTACAGTTCATGAGTGGTGTAATATGTCTCGCTTGCCAAGAAGGCTGTCTTTGAGACTGCCAAAGGATACTACTGGCTGAAGAATCACTCTCTGAGCCAGAGGCTAATATTCACTTGAACAATAAAATAAACAAATGATTATAAAATGTATTATCTATTATAGTGCAGTATGTCGTAAAGTTTCACAGTCTAATTTGCTATTGCATGCCAGTAATTTATGGCATATTACCTCATACTCATGTCATTTCGTGAGGTGCAATACTACAGTGTTACAGGAGAGAAACTGGGGAGAAAATAAGGCATGCCCTAAGCTGATGAGATGCTGAAACATCTGTGTTGCTTATACTCCAAACGGCATCCCCTTTTTTCCATAACATTACATGTCTTGGCACATAATTAATCTGTCTTGAATTATTTTTTTTTAATGGAAATAAGTGTCACTAATATTATTATTCCATGAAATAAAATATAGCCTGAATAAAACCAAATTACTGAGCTCTGGACCGACTTAGTGACAATCAAGCTAGCCCCAACATATGCAGCAAAATACTCTGGAGTTTGCTAGGGAACGTCTGAAGAAAGCCCCTGAAATCACTAGAAATCTTTCCAGCAAGTACTGTGGATTTTGATTCAAGGCAAAAATTTACAGCAAAATACAGTTTTACATTGTCACATAGATGTCATATTAACATGATCCCCTGAATACTTTCAAAATCCAGCACTACTTTTTAAAGATGAAATATTAAAAGAAGATAGAAATGCAGAGATACAGGTGCCTGTATGTTGTCTCACGTGTGCCTGCTGTGAGCTCCAGTGAGAAGCACCATGGACCTCAAGCTATGTTAAATTAAACTGCTCTTAAACTCAAGTAAAAGAAGTATTCCTGGTGAGCACTAGCTAAATTGTACAATGAAGTTCCTCCTAACAAGAACTGCCTTTTTGGTAAGCATTTGTCCAGAGGACAGCACATAATTTATGAGTGGGCCCTCAGGCTCAATAATTTGCAGCGCAACATCAGTAATAGTCAGAAATGCTTTCTAGGCCAAAGCAGATGCAGTAGTGAAGGCTCTTTTGCTGCTGGAAACCGGTGGACACACTACAGGTTAAAAAAGGGGAAAGGTNCTGAAAGCAGCAAAGATGCAGCAAAAACTTGGGTAGGATATAGGAATGCTGGTTTGATAGTTTGAAAACTCCAGTAGCAGAAATTCTGATGTTGGAGCTGGATCAGTGGAAACAACAGAGAAAAGCAAGAGAAAAGATTTTCAGTAACTAAGGTTTTACACTAGAGGTAAAATATTAGAATCTTAGTTTCTTGCCTCAACTACTTAGTCTGTAAAATGGAGATAATAAGACTTGCTCCCACTTTATAGGCAGTGCTTGTAAGGTATTCTCAGGATGAAAAAGTGGTAATATTATATAAGTGCTGAGGATTATTATTATTAGTTTTATTAGGTATTATTATCTAGCTTAAAAAAATAAAAGGGAGTCTTTCCATGAGCTGTGGCTTTCATAAGCCTGAAATCTCTGTGTTAATAAAGCAAATTTAATGGAATCAGCTTGAATGAATAGTAGTTACATATGCAAAATTCTACCTGCATAAAAATCCTTTGTTCCAAAATTAAAACTCTTATGCAAGAATAAAGCTTCAGATACATGTATTATGAGGGGGGACGGTTGCAAAGCCAAGTGCTCTTGACTTCTTATGTTGAAGTGTTTCCCACCCAAGCCATGCTGCAGTTAAACAAAACAAAACATATGTTGGCTTTTACTTGGGTTCAGCTCATTAAAAACCCTTATCCAGCTTTGCAGCCTATAGTGCCCAGAAACCTTCATAGTTCTCATGAACGCAGGGAAGCCTGGTTTACTGTGTGCTGTCCCAATATGCTGACTGGCATAATCATCACCTTTGGCCCAACAAATACCTGGTGCCTTTTTAACACCTTAATGTTTTACAACCCTGAAACAGCTTTGATGCAAAATAAGTGCACAAAAGCCACTGGAGCAAGTGGTTTCAACAGTTCAGGTGGAATATGATTTCCCTTCCCCCTGCTTCATCTCCTTAACTTTCGCCACTGGGTTTTTATTATCCTATGACATTTCGCACAGAGATATGAAACTGCTGTGAAAGCTCCTATGTTTGTGTATAAAAACTTAACCAGAAGTAGTAATTAATTACATGAGAAAAAGCTGCAAATTTGTTTGCTTTTCTGAGGTCAGGGCTCATCGTTTTTGTTTTGTTTTCTGTCGTGGTTTTTTTTTTCCCACAGTGAAGGAAAGAAAATCAGGGTTGCATTTAATTATCCTGTGACCCCAGGTGGCCTACACTTCTCCATGCCTGTTAGCCACTGAATGCTATCAGAACTGCTTAGCTGAAAGCTGCCTTTTGCATGTTGATGGGCATTGCAAATCCTCCTGCAGAGTTGTCTTTCATGTCAAGACAATATCAAGCACAGCAAAACATTGCCATATGTCCTTCCCTCCACTTCTCCCTGTGCTTTGCAGGTTGTATTTTCTTTCCCTGCCACGCGATCGGTTTCCTTCCTTAGTGATGTGTGTGTGTGCGCGTGCGCGTGCATGCACACACGCGTATGTGTGTGTTCACAGTGTCATATTGTGATGGGAGGTGGGGGAAGTGCACTGCCTTCCCTCAAGATCCTCCTTTTTAGCTAAAAAGAATAGCCACATCTGCTGCTTTGTCCACAGAGTGCCTCCTCTAATTGCCAATTCCAGTTCTGATTTATTAATATTTAGATCCTTATATACAGAAATCCTTCTTTCAGAGCAGATGAGTGACTATTTCCCACCTTTTTTCCCTGCTGATTAGCAAGTGTCATAGCATTCTTGTTTCTTGACAGCAAGAATTACTCGTGCTACAGAGCCTCATTCTTTGGGGGAAGGAAGTTCCTAAAAGCACCAAGGAAAGGGTGAAGGGAAACAAGCTTGGATTGCTTTGAAATCCTATTCTTATTAACCTGATCTAATTTTGGACACAAAAATTTTCTACAAACTCTAATTTAGTGTTAGTACCGGAATTACAAAGATTAGAAGGAGGAGAAAAGAAATCCCACTTGGGAGCCTTTTAATGCTTCTATTGGAATTGTGCTGAATTTTTCATTTTTGTCCATTTGATTGAAAATTTAAATCATTTTGCATTTCATGATATTGGTCTCCTCATAAGATACAGAATTTGACAGTTTATGGCCTCAATCCACACTGTCTTTACAGGAAAGATAGTAAAAATGAAATTAAGGAAAACAGATAAATGACAAAATCCTATGATGATGCATCTTGTAATTATCACATCTGCTGCAAAGCATCTGAAAAATAGCTTTGGAATCCTGCCATGCTGCAAACAACTCACACAATGAAGGGGAGCAGGACAGTAAAGGACAATTGATAATGAGATTTTTAAATAGACTTTTAACCTTGTAGCAGGAGCTCTTACTCATTCTATCTTTTGTTGTGGCTCCTTTTTGATTTTCATCTAAAATAATATTTTCCACTTTCATGATGCCCTCTGAGGTCATGTTTGGAAGTGTGGCATGGTAACAAATTCATCAGTGACAACAAGAATGGAGGAAGGGGGTGAGGAAGGGGGTGAGGACTAAGGAGGGAATTAATTCTTGAAGTTCCTGCCTTGGAAAAGCATCAGCTGCTACCACTGGTGGCCTTTGTCTTTTCATTCATCTTTTTCCTAAGGGTTATAAACTCATCTGCAAGGTTTCTTAGCATAAGGCACTGTGCCTCTGGGAGCAACTTTGTTTGCCTTTTGTTACATGGTGTTAGAGTCTGGGTTGCTGCTAGTAGCACTGTTTTGTGACTTTGGAACCTGCAATACAGTTCTGTGCTGAAAAGCGTATTGGAATCACTAGTTGAAAACAGGTGGATGTGAACTTGAAGGAAATATGTGATCTCAGCCCTTGATCCTCAGACTAATTATCTGTGGGGAAGCATGTGTATTTGCACATAATTGCATGTTCAGAGCGTCACTGCAAAGCATTTTTGTTCACAAATGACTCATCAGTGATTTCGCCTCATGCCTATAAGACCTTTCAAAGGAAAAAAATTGACAAGATAGTAAAAATAATAATTAACCCCCACAAAATAATCAATTGTTTTCAGTAAATTTTTCTACACAGGACCTTTACTTTGTCTTTCCTACTGCCACCATTCTGGCACCATTAATACATGAGGAAGTCTGTCTCCCATTATGAACATTTTTTTTCTGACCTCCTGTGCTCAGACATGTTGAATTAATTTTCCATGGGCTTGGATGAGAATGTCCCTCTGCCAACCCAGACAAAACTTGGAAGCTTTCTGGGACAATACCTTTGTTCTCTGGGGTAGAGAAGAAACAGATTGTGCATGTTCCCCTTCTCCTTCTAATGCTCCCAATAAAAGGTTAGGAGCAGCATCTCCTTCTTATCTTCTTTTATTGGCCACACTCTGAAAGAAAAGAACTCCTTTCCACAAAGCTAGAGGAAGGTATCACAAGCTGTGGAAGATGTGGAGTCTGAGTACAGGGAAGTATGGCCTGCTCATATTGACCAGGGCATTATAAGCCCCACAGAGAAGCAGGACTTCCTTTTCTCCCCATTCGTTAAACTTAGGTACCTTCTTGTTCATGGGACAGATGCTGCACCTCTCTGTATTTGTCCTTGTAGACTGCCTCTTGCAATGCCTACCTCACCCCACATGTTATTCAGGGGACCTTAGCCAACCAGCTCAGCCTTTGGCAGGGCAGGCACAAAATCTTTTGAGGCCAAAACACAAAATCTGTTTCTTTTTGATTCTGGCACTAAATTTTGATAAACACCTCAGAAAAACCCATGAAGAAGTAAGCAACCCTAAGAACAGAGCAAGGCTTTTGCACTACGAGCACCCAATAGGGTCTGGGGCCAGCCATGGAGCCAAGACAGGAGAATAACGGAAAAGCCATTCATCACCTGGGTACTAGTCTATTCATGAACGAGACAGAGACCAAGCGGAAAGCACTGTAATAAAATTAATACAAATAACAAATTTATCCTAGTGACCACACACGTGAGAGACTGACAGCTGGTGCTTCTGAACTTTGGATCCTTGACTGTCCAGCATTGAGTTGTCCCTCAGCGTAATCTTGGTGTGTTTTTGTATACACAGGAGTTGCATATATGGCCACCCCCCTGCCTTTAGAAATGGAATAGGAAAAAGTAGTGTTTAGTGAAACAGAGAGAACCAAATCCCAGTGTACCATATGGGCTACGGTTCTGCATGTTCTCCCCTCATGCACCCCAGGACACCATTCAGCCCAGGAATATCACTGCAAGAACAGTTGCAGTGATTCCCTGTTTGGAATGACTGCAAATGTAACAGTTTCATGCAGATTCATGCAGGCACTGGCATTTTTCTTCAGAAACCTCTGTAAGGTCCTGTTACATCTCTGACCCAAATCTTTTAATATACATTTGTACTGTAGACTTCATCTAAGGCATCTGAAGCTATTACTATTTCATATGTTACTTCAATAATCTGCAGTCGGTCTGTAGCAGACTTCTGGGAAGGAGATTTGGAAAACAACCTACTTCTGTGTTGCGTTGGTCTCTTTCTGTTAATATCTTGGCCCATTTTGGCAGTATTTCCAAATATGAATAAAATATTAATCTGCAGATTAAACACTAAGACCTACTTTGAGCTCAGCTGTGCTACAATAAATCAGGTACACTGAAGAACTGCTCTGTATCTATACCATATAATTTAGATCAGAATCTGTCCAGCTCTGATACTCTTCTGTCGGAACTAAAGCTACTGTATTTTCTCTGACAGGATAACAATGATGTTCACAATAAGCTGTCATACACAATTTCAAAGACTTTTTTAAAGCCTTTATCTTCTCACTAACGAAATAAGAATAAAGACCAGACTTCGCTACTCTTACAACGTAAATATCTGAGGAGTACCTGCTCTTCAGCACACGCAGCAGGATCAGAAGTCAACCCAGAAACAAACAAATATAAGAGGACTCAGAGACCTTGGGATGCAAGGTTCTTATTCTTTTCTTGCCCATCACATAGAGGTGCTATGGGAGCCCATGAACAGCCTTGTTTCTTACAGGCTCATATATAAGTAAGTGCATGACAGGGTACCATGGCTGCAATGGTGTGAGTGCAGAAGAGCCATAACTACGAATGAACTGGTTTTGTGCAGAGTTAAAGCAGACACAACAGAACCTCAGCAGTTTCCCCTTATTTAATTATTAATTGCTATTTAACTATTAGGTAGAGCACAGATGTGACAATGTATGGAGCAGATCTCAATAGAAGTGGAAAAAGGGGTATATGATCAAAATCTGCATCTGTTAAGCTCTTGAGGTCAGGTTCTTTCTTTATACTTCACACATATGCAATATTTAGTACAAAAGAGCTTCGGTCACTGGCTGAGGCCTCCCCGCAGAACAACAACATGAATAATAAATAGTAATAGCAGTCAAGCAGTGTAAGAGTTAATTCCTAGCTCCAAATACTAGGACCAAGATTGCAAAGTAAAATCACTACGTTCCATAGTTGTTGGTGCAGGAGGATTATTTTCTGCCGTAATTGTTGTGGTAATCTTTATTTTTCCTGCTCCTTCAGCTTTTTTATGGGAAATCCTAAAAGCTAATTCTTTGAAGCTGGAGACTTGGCAGAAAGACAGCAGAAAATGTTGCCCCATTCCCATCCAAGCAGTTTCTCAGGAAACAGCCATAGGAGTTCTTTGTGCTCAAGAAATGACTGAACTTACTACATTAAATCAGAAAGTAAAAATCCTGGAATGAAAAAAAGACAACTCCCTTGTTGCTTGAGTGCTGGGAACATGAGCACCTCTGTGCTAATGATCATGAATTTGTACTGCTAGACTAAAGAGGAGAGGTGAAAGCATGGTCAGTTCATCGAAGTGATATGGCAGCCATCATTCCACTTGTCAGGCAGACATCTTTTCTTAATTCTGAGGGTGAAACTGTAGGAGATGTTCAGAAACTACTCTCTCATCTTCTTTTTCCACAGGAGAGGCTTGCTGTAATCACACAGTGGCATATAACTGCTCTGAGGAAAACTGGCAGTGGCACAGCACTGAAAAAGTGCTTGAAGTTGTTTGCTGATAGGAGTGCTCAGGTTTCCAAATCTCAACTCCTGCTCTAACATTAATTACCACAATGTTCTCTTTAATGGGCCCAACAAATAATGAGAAACAGATGGGAAGTAAAACTGATGCTGTGTTTGGTTTTGGAAAACAATCATCATCATCATCAGGAAAAATAGTTGAAACTAATCAGGTGAACCAAAAATTTGAATAAAGTAAAAAGTCTTCCTAAAACAAAGGATCATGGACGAAGCTGAAAAGTTCTGTAGAGCTAATGTTTTACACTGAAGTTATCTGGTCCATGTAGTTGGTCCCTTTTGCCCATCTAGGATGCAAATCACAGATGCAGGCACCTAAGTACTTTTGAAAGTGGGGTAATCTGCCAGTGATGTGTCAGTAAAAACCTGTACCTAGGGCTGCATTTGTGATGTGGCTGGGTACTTTGTAATCCCTCCCAAGGGCCCCCAGAACAATTCAGTTCTGCTGGTCACCGTCTTGTCTCTGCCTTTCCCTTAGTCTCAAAGAGCAGGAAACAACACTGGTTCTTCCTACCAAAGCACACTTTCTACATCCCCACCTTCACCTATGTTCCCATACGTATTCTTTCTATTGCCTGAGTATTCCCAAAGAGCTAGAGAGAGCTAACAGCAATATGGATGGTGAGTTAAGACAAGTTACTCTGGTCTTATGTCTCTGAACATGAACATGCCTGCTGTACTTGCCATCCTCTGCAAGAAGGAAGGGCCAGAGATAATACTCTTTCTGTGTTGCAGCTCATGATACGAGCTGTTGCTCAGGGAGTGAAGTACTCCCCTGTACCCTGTACCTCTGCACACCAGCCAGGACTGGCATCTCCTCCCAGCCTCCTGCCCATCCATGGCAGGTGGGGAGACCTGGCTGGGAAGTGGGGAGCAGATGGTCAGGGGCGTTGGGGCTGCCAGGAGAGCCTGCAGGGTAGCATTAGCACAGATCGGTTAACAGCAACCAAGCATTGCCATTTCCTAACCTTTATGAAAATGAAGCTGGTAAGCTGTATGCAATATCCTAAGGACTAACGATGCTCTCTGTTCATTGCACCTAAGGGAAGGTCATGGGCATTTCAGGACCCTGATTAGCCTAAGTAAGTTCGTGTTGTGTTCCCTAATGTGATGGTCTAAACTTTAGTAACAGGGTAAAGATCTGATGAGCTCATCAGGAATTTGAGAGGGTAGGATATCTTCAGGAACCCAGAGGACAGGTTAAATCCTGAAGCCTTAAGGAAACTGTAAACCCTTGTCCATTTTTTCCACCATAAAGCCATTAGATTTTAATGAAACAAAATTTTTAGAATAGTTGCATTACTTCCTTACCCCAGGGAAAAAAAGAAATCTAAACTTTATTGCCCAGCTAGCAGACAGAGTTTTTGCTCAAATTTTTTCATTAAGTTCAGTAAATGTGCATTTATCTGTGTTTTCTCTGCAACCACACAATTTCACAACCCTATTTTAAAGGTGTTCTAGATCACTGTCCAAACTGAAATACCCCAGCATCTGAACTTGTGGCCTCTTCCTAGGGAGCAAAGCTGGTGTTAAATATCTTCTCTCTGTCCTAAAACAAGGCATTAGTCTTGCCGAATGAAGAAGCTGAATGACTGATCTCTAGTTCCTGTGACCTACTATCACATCACATCAATCACATGTATCACATCTACATGTATGTGATTCTGAAATTGTACTTGTTTAGTCTCAGTTTCAGGAGATTTTATATGGGATCAGGAGAATACAGAGGTTTCATTTTAAATAATTTTTAAATAATTATTAAAACGTTTGCCCAACTTTATCAAAAGATTTAATAGGCTGCAATAAAGCTGACAGTTATTTACATGTAAAAAAAAAAAATTCCTGTTATGTTATAGCACATTTTCCTCACCTAAGATTATCAAACCATCTTGCCTGTTAGCATCAGTTATGGAAACTCTGATCAAGAAGGATATTTAAGTGCCAACTGCTATTGAAATATGGTTGGAGATATGAGCCCAAGTTTATTTTCTCACACCTATTAAAAAATATATTTCCTCCAGTGGCGTGTCATTGCTTAAGTATTTATTATGAGTTTCTAAATCTTCCTTCTTACGGTTTTTACTAAAACCTTTTGGACATGTGATGGCAGAGCAGAGGAACCACTGACTTACGATGCAAAACTTTAGTATTTTTAGCACCCAACAGTCTCAACACAGAAGCTAAAATCCAGAGCTGTTTTCTCACTCACAGAGGGTCCCCCCCCAGCGCAGACACGAGTCATGTTGGCAGGAGATCGTGCAAAGGCTCCCTGTGTGTCTCCTAACTCAATTTGTGTAGATGACTTTCACAGCCTTACACCACAATTGAAGTTACACCACTGGGAGAGGTCATAAAACCTGGGAAACACCGAATATGGTACCGTGAGCGAATGCTCTTGTTGGAGAAAAGACAGACCCCAAAATCTTGACTGCTTTGAGACATATCCTTCCTGTGGAAACGAGGCCTCTCTGCAATAGGAGTCTTATGTTACGCATCTGGGAGAGAGAGGCACCAAAATCCCTGCTCCCCTTGGACAGCTTAGTCTTCTTCATCTGTTTGCATCCCTCTGAGCTTCTTCAGCTGCCTCGATAGCTAAGTCACGACACTGAAGTCTTCTTGCAAAGTGGCCAGCTTTGAGAGTGTAAGCAGCCAGGGTGCTGGTCTCCACGCTGCCTCTGCTGCACTTGCACCAAAAGCCTAATGAGCTGGGTGGCTGGATGGGACACTGTCACAGCCACCTGTGAAGCTCCACAAGGATTAATGGAATCAGCTGAGGCAGCAAAAATGTCATGACCAAATCTTACGCTTTCATTACTCAACATTGTGTCATTTTGCCCCAGAAAATGTAAATAAAGGAGAGAGACAGACAGGAAGGAAATAAATCAGCCAGTGAGTAATCCTCTCTATTTTGAGGACAATAAAGTCTTTCCCCTTCACCTCACTTAATAGGACTGGTTTGGTCCAAATCTTTTTTAACAATCAGAATAAATTTTTCATGATTATTTTATTTCATCCCAGCAAAGCAGAAATTTTTCCTTGCTCATTTTTATTTATATCATGTCTTCTCCAAATTTATTTATATTAAGAGATGCACTTCACACATACGCCAGGCATCCAGACATGCATCAAGTTCTCCCGCCTTTCAAGGTACATATTTTGATATAAAAATTGATTACATAGCAAGTTAAGCCTGTGATGTGAAATTGCTTGAGCCTGCAGGTTGTAGTTTTGAGATGTATTAATTAAAAAAACTACCTTACTTCACACAATACTCTTTTTCCTGAAAATGCTCCCTTAGTATTGTCCCTTACTGTAGAGTTGCTCAACTTGTCTTATTTTTAGATGTTGAATAGCTCTTTATTAAAGCAAATTATTGACTAATATAAGGCAGCAAACAACAGATTAAATGGAAGTATGAATAATCTAAAGTGGATGTGGGGAAAGGCTTGAAAAATGACCCTATTCCTTATGCCAGCTTGGTCTGTGTGTGGTGTCTCTGCTCTATTTCTTTCCTCCTGTTGGTGAGAGGCTCTGACAACCCTTTTAGTGATAAACATCCGCATAAACCAGCATGTCATCATCATATATAGGCTCCAATTCGTTTCCCATATTGCTGTACTGTGCACCCTACGCAATTTCATTTTGTCATTCTGCACTGTATCTGATACATAATCCCTTTCTATGGAAGTTTATCAGCCTTTGCAGGCTGATTCCAAGAGCCTTTTGGCATGTTTTGGTCCTATGCTAGCTCTGATGATATGTTGACACTGTACAAAGCATTTTTCTGGTATCTTCTGACCAACCATAGTTAATTAGCTACAAGCCGGAAAAGTATTACAGTAATGAAATGGCTAATCAAGATGAAATAAAAAAACCCCAACCTCTTTTTTATAACATCCATTATTGTCACATTTCTTCCAATAACTTGTTCAATGCTTCATATTTTCATATGTATTATTTCTGTTTATTTTACCCTAAACATAGAAACTTTTTGCTTGGATTTTTTCACTGGCCATGCCCATTCCCAAGTATGTCTCTGTTTATACTTAAGAAATGATCAGTAGATGTTCCACTGGCTAGACTGTCATTTTCATGTAAATGTAGCTCCCAACTGCCTAAATGCATTAATTAAGCTGAGAGCAAACTCAGAAGCCAAAAGCTAGTTAATGAATGTCATCTTCATTCAATACATGGGAATATTGGAAAAGCACTTACAGATATCACCAACTGTCAAAACAGTGACAAAATAAACCTTAGAATCTAGATACATAATCTTTTTCATTAGCAAGAGACTTACTGTTAATGGATACTATCCCCTCAATTTACATCTTCAGGAAAAGACTCTTTTCAAAGCATTTCCCAGTGCCAAAGGAATGTCTTTGCCTTCTCATGCTTCACATTATCGTCTCAGGCAGTGTCTTCTGCAGGCTTTCAGCTTGCCATGTCTAGCAGCGACAGAAGTTAGAAAGTCTTAACTTTTCTGAATCTGCTCCCATGCCTCACTCTGCAAACCTTTGAATAAAAGAAAACGTGAAAGGTCTCCTTCCAGAGAATTGATCGACCACAGCTTTACCAAATGGCAACATGTGGATGGTTCTGGGGAGGACAGGGGGGTCGGGGCTAGCACAAAGAAACAGTTATAATAAAAAGTGAATAATGAGGAAACCCTTCTGATCTTCATAGTACCTAGAGCAAAAAAAGGCAAGTAAAAAGCAGACCGCAGCATACCTGAAGAAAGAATAATCCCATCAGGGTGATCTAATGTGACAATTCAGTATCTCTCCCCAGCAAAAAATTTTGCTCATTGTGAGGAAATATTAAAAAAGCAGTTGTGTTCCCTTGAAAGTTTACACAGTGGGTAGGTGTTTTGTAACTGTCCTCATTAATAGTTTTCTTTTGCATACAAAGAGAGCTTCCTGCAAATTAGCAAATTGTGTATTTTGCTAGAATATTTCAGGTATGATAAATTATTTATTTAAGAGTTTACAAGAGTCATGTAGCAGGGAACTAATCTGTAAGATTGATTTTGGGTTTATAGGTCCTTGTGCTATAACAAAAAAGTTTAGTCCATGGGCTATCTGTACAGCTACCTTATGCTCTAGCAAACTAATGAATTTCCTGTTAAAACAAGACAGAATTTTAATGAAGGAATTACCTGTGTGTTTGTAACTATCTATAGCAGCGAATAGATCAGCCATAGGCCTGCAAGCTAGGAATTCCTCTATTCTAAGCTTGCCGTTGATTTCACAGGCAAGCCACAAAAGATCATAGTTTTAAAAACAGAGGCTCATTGGTCTGCATATTTTCAAAACCAGCTTGTGCAGGCTCTTGATTTGTGGAAACTAGATACATACTGAAGTTGATGATAATTATGGGTTCTCAACAACTTTGATGATTGAGCTATTTGTTTATGTACCATAAATCTGATTACAGAAGTCTAAATATAGGCCTTCAGGTCCAGAAACTCTGGACTTAGTTTTCCTCTAAAGAATAGTTTTGAAAAAGAAAAAAAATAAATTTAAAAAAGCAAACACACAAAATCCAGCAGAAATGAAGAAGAAAGCATTACCAAGAGAGTTGAACTGGAAATAAATGTATTACTAATGCTGCAAAGAACAATAACTTTCCAGCAGAAAGTGGAATAGGAGCAAGAGATCACAGGTAAACACACCCTGTACATGAGATTCATCAGGTTATGTTGATACACATAATTGGAAGAATAATAACATCAGTCCAATCCAAAATTCCCCGGCCTGGCAGTTTAGTGTCAGACACATTCCAGACATCTCTCAATGCTGATCACAGCTCTGTATGTTTGCATATGTAATTACTGAATTTGCATTTACATATTACTAAGTACATATGTAATTACATGCAAAAGTATGGTTTATACTTGTAAGTATATTTTAAAGGGGTTCCTGATTGTGTAATTCTTAGTGTGAAAATATAATGGTGGTAACTATGTAGATTTCAAATATTCAGGGAGTTTTGGCATTTGCAGTCACTAAGTAAGATAATGACAAACAGAAGATAACAACACTGGTGCACATGAGATGAAGGAGATTGTGAATCCCTGACCAAAGTCCCCACCAGACCAGAGGGTTCATTTCAGGAGCTGCATTCACCTGGCGAGAGTAACTGGTACATGCTCTGCCCTACAGTGTAAATTAATTACATACAAGGTGTTGCAACGATGTACTGTCCCCATAAGTGCTTTCTCACTGATGATGATATGCCTTCCCATCTCTGTGGATCAGCTAGACAATAAATTGTTTGCATACTCTATGATCCTGTCTGCTTAGCTCTTATGGCTGCTCAGGCACCAAAGAACAAGTCTATTGGTCTTTCTAAATGGACCAGTGACAGCACCACAATCTTGGCCAAGGTCCCTTTTCTCAATACGGGCAATTTCTACTGTCTACATCTCTGCATGTGGTAGAGATGTAATTATAGTGTACACAGCGAGCACTCAATTCCCCAGCGCAGTTGCATGGCATGCGTTTGCACACCCAGATCTGACCTTCTGTCCTGTGCCATGCACCGATACAACACCATGTGCATTGCTGGTGTGTCTGGGTGGTGTGTCTGCTCTCTTATGTTGAGCAAAGCGAGAATAGAATCAGGTCTCTGCTGCCTAATGAGACAGTGTGGAAAGCACTGCAGTATATAATATCAAGCCTCTCTTTTTTAGCCCTTCTACCATACCACTATATGTGCTTAATATATTGAATAAGAGCAAACATTCTGCGGTCAGAAGAGTGCAGATAGCACTACCTGGGTTCGTACTGATGGATTAATGGTTTTACATGTCAGTAGAACAGCCTGACTAAATAATTAAATGGAAACCGATACATTTTTACCAGGGAGTTTTTAAAGTTGACTTGTGGAGATTTTCTTGAGTCGGTCCATAATCAGCTCCACTAGACTATTTCTTTTATGAGAATAATGAACATTTTGAAAAGGCTGAAACTTGTCCACTTTCCAGTTTTCTCAAGAAACCAGATTCCCTGGGGAGCATCAAAAGATTATCAAACCAGTCTCTGAGCAAACTTTGTGTAACTTCACATGATGCCTACACAAAATCAGGATGGTAGTCCTTAGCAAACACATATCCCGTGACAAACTTACTTCTCAGGCCAATCAGGTAGAGATGAGTTTTAAAAGAGACGATAAAATAATTTACAGTGGTCATCAGGTAACCGTATTACAAAAGTGGTGACAGATTAACAGCTCAAATTTTGGCAGCCTGTATGGGAGTTAGTACATGCCATGCATGGCCTCCTCTCTCCTTGCTGAATTGAGCTCAGTACTCTTGCAGTAAGGCACAAAGTGTGGGTGGTTTTGGCTGAATTAACAGAAAATGAATAATAGTGATACGTAACAATAAAACAACGTTGTCAGTTATTAGAACAGTTTGCCTAGAGGTGTAATGGAGTCAAGAGCGGATGCCTTAGCTCAAAAAGGAGCTACGGAATTGATGAAAAATGACCAGACGCTGTAAAACAGTATATGTCATAGAGAGGCAGTGGTGTCAGGAGAAGCCTGACTAGGTAATCATTTTGCTTCATGTCACCTTGAATTTGATTGATGTCTCAATTTCAGTTGAAGTTAGGTAAATTAGAAGGTAATTGGATCCTTTTTAAATATCAGAGAAGTGAAGCTAATCCCTTTTCTGGGGCTCTAACTGTAATTCTTAAGGTTTTCTTGTAAGTTGCTTGGGAACTGTCCACATGTATCTCATAAGAAAATCAGTCATGAGATCTATACTCCCCCAAATACATCCAGAACTAAGTTCTGCTATTCACAAAATCTTGCCAAACATTCCTCTCCTCTTTGCTCCTAAATATAACTGAAAAGAGGGTGGAAACAGGTGGAAACAGCTGCAAGAGACAGTCCCATGAGCTAAAGATGCTGGTAAATACCCATCCTGCCCTTTTTCCCTCTTCCCTCTGTACTGAATTTTGCTTTCTGGGTCTGAGGTTCAGTGCCAGACTATACATTAGCAGCACACTTCTCCTTCTATCCTTTTCTCAGATTTATAAGCTGAAGCCACCACAGAGAAAATGCTTGGATGTTGGCATTTTTTTACTAACCCTGGCACACACCCCTCTTAAAAGGTGATTTGTATTTTACTAATTAATTCATCAGTGGTAAATGTGCTTTAATGACAAATTTTGTGGATGAGGATCAGAATCTCATTAGCCTTAATCATATTAACCTAATACAGTTATTTATATCAGGCAGAACAAAGTGCAACACTTCACCACAGGATGTTCTTCTTTAAAGATAATACCAGTGTGGGATTAAAGGAACCTGTAATGCTTCTTGCTGGTTGAGCCGTATGGAATGATAACATCAGACTAAGACAAGTTCACCATCCCTTTTCCTTAAAGGTTTCCATGAAAAAAAATCAGCATGCTGGTGAAGTGATTTGTCCTTACAATTTCTTAAAGTCAGAGAACATGGACATTACATACTTATATAAAAATTTATACAAGTCCTTACACATGGTTGAAGATACCAAGTAGACAATGCATCTCATAATGTTTAGTTTCTTTGAGTTTGGAGCAGATCATGTCCCTGATGTCTAAGGGATACTATGATTTTGGTTTCCCAGATACTAAAAGAAGGCTGGGGTGGGGATAAAAGGAATTAAAGGAGGCTCATTCTAGACAAAAAAGAAACAAAGCTGACAGGAAATGCCCAAGAGCAAACTAAGCTAAGGATTAAATTTTGTAAAAGACTGTCTCTCATTAGTAATGGATTCATTGCAATTTGCTTACTCAAACATATGACAGGCATAAACATATCATTTGTTCTTCATCTGTAATTTGTTCAGAAGCTGTTTCTCAGTTAAACAAGGCTTACTTAATTGTTAACCCTTAAATATCAAAGCTAGGGTACAATTAAGCACTTTAATAAGGACTAGTCTTAAGAAGTAAATGGAAGCTTCAGGTAACCGAGTTTGCAGCAGCTCAGTACTGATACACTGTGCAGTGCTGTTTGCCGCCAAACCACATTTTCAAGCCATTAAATCTATGAAGTCCAAAAGATCTGTAACACAAGTGTCTTTTAATTGTCCATCATAGTGGTCTCATTTTGTTGGGTGCTGCCAGTAAGCCAGTAAGCTCCAAGTGATTACTTCACTCCCTGAAATGTTTGCAGCTCCTAGGTTTGGCAAGTTCAAGGAGTGAGAGCCATCTTTGTGGCCTGCCTTTTATTTAGCAGCTACCATTACACTAAAGCTTGTGTGTGTGTGTATGTGTGACTTACTGGTAATAAGAACAAAACATTCATATTGGGAACCTCAGTTACAGACTCAAATCCATCTTTAACCTTCTAAATAAAAACCCTAAACATGAAAAGAAAAATACAAATCAATAAGCTTAGCACTGCAGTCACCATTATAATGGAATTTAACATACCATGGGTGTCTGGTTTTAAACACTTAGGATAGGTCTTTTAATACCAGCAGGGTTTAAAGTAACCAAAACAAGCATCAGGCATTCACATTCTTCCTGCAGCTTTGAAAATCTCATCATGAAGTTTGTAAGCCCTAGTCTAATAGTTGTGAGACATCCAGGTGCCCAGAGGACAAACACTATTTAAAAGTTTTTAAGTTCTAAAAATTAACTAATCAATTAGGAATAACACAAAGGTGAACTGACAATAACCTTCATGTGGCGCAGCCTTCCTGGTTATTTTTTCCTTATTATACATGCATAAATTTTTCATTTTTTCCAGTTGGAAAAAACCCAAACCTCTAAAGCAACCCACTTTCTCAACCAAAATCTATATTGTTCTATCCATTTTTGGAAGAAGGAAGAAGAAATAGGCTGATTTTTCATAAGGAATACTGAGGTTTGTAGTTGTTTGACTCTGTAGTACAGAAAGTGTTTAATATAATTTTGAATGTGTTGAATGACATTTTATGAAAGTTTTCCCATTAAATCTTCAGCAATGCCTAATGTTTCACCATTTCATTCTTTTAATATGTTACTAGTGTTCTGTGTTTCATTTCAGCAGGTCAAGAGACAGAGNCAAGGTACAACTGACACAAACCTTCAGGCAAGATGATTAAAAACCAGAGCAAAATAACGGGCTGGTAAAACTGCATTCAAGACTAATAAACCAGGTCTGTTCTTCAACCGACCGCAATTGTCAGAGGTCTAATTATCATCAGAGTCTTTGCTCTTTAGGTAGATTCTGAAACAGATTTGCAGGGAGAACATTTCTGAGTCTTGAACAAGAGAATGTTTTGAATAAGTTGGTTCATCACTGACTCCTAAAGTGATTTTCCACTCATCTTGTCCAAGGTTGCATTCATTCTCATGATGAAATGTCATGGGAACAAAGTCACAGTGCCTACTGTGCCGGTCGCTAAACTAAAATGATGAAAGATGAATTAATGAGGTAAGCTGGAGACTGTGGTGTCCTACTGCTTTCATCTTGACCTCCAGAGTACCCCTCACTCTGAAGGGCACCAGCACCCTGGTCAGACTCCCCACGCTGTCTAATGTTTTTCATGTTTGGAAGGCAATGACCTGTGTGAAACAGGATCAAATCCAACTGTTGTGTGTCAGAGTGGAGGGGAAGGAGAAGGGAGCTTCCCACCCCAAGGACACACTCTGTATACGGCCCAGAGCCACAGGCCAGTGTGCTCACTAAAGGACAGGAGAACATTGAAAGCTTAGTTCAACGGCAAGCTTTCAGGAGACCAAGCAGACAGTGTATGCAAAGCCACGGCTTGCTCTCCTCGTCCCACCTCCTTTATGGATCCCCAGCACATTTGAGTTACCTGTTTCTCCCTATTCCTCTCCCACAGCCCTTGCTGGGATATGATACTTCCAGCTGGATTGTCCCCAGCTGAGGATGGTGGCTAATTGCAGTACTGTCTCCAGCAATGTAGCGTATGCTGCAGCTCTCTGCAACATGCACACAATGTGGCCATGGAGGCTTGGGGGGAGCGGCCCTCTACTTTGCAAAGGGAACTATTCACTGGTTCAGGCAGCGAGCCCCAAAAGTGAGTGGTCTATTTCTGTAGAAATGACAATGTACAGGCAAAGCAAACCTGAATATTAATCTACAGAGTAGCAGCCCTCAGCCAGTGACCTTTTATGCCCAGCCCTTCATTCCCTTGAGTGCAAGAACTGGGCTTCTTTTTTGTGTTTGTTGTGCAAGAATTTGAAGTGAAACAAATGTACTATTGGCCTGCACTGAGGCTTAGAAAAACAGCAGGAGGCTTAGAAACAATGGCAAGCAGCAGCTAAAGCAAGCTGCCTCCAGAGCCAAGCTCTTCTGCAACAGCATTCAGAGCAATGGCTGTTCAAGTTCTCAAAAAGGATAGTTAGTTAGGAGAAGATAAAGGTATTCCACAGAAATATCTGTTCACAGTGCTAATGCTTATTTCTCACAAGCTTTTCCTTGCCTACTATTGTTATTCATTTTGGTCACAAAGCGAGGGAAATGCAGTTGCTGCATTTTATGTAACAGTTTCTTGAAATTCTGGCTTACGGGAGAGCACAGCAAGGAAGATATAAGGCAGCTCAGGCACAGGCATTCAAGCATGATTTGTTTTCTTTCTATGTGAATCTTTCTGTGATGTGCCATACCATGCTATGAATGTGGTTTTAATCAGCAGACTGCTGGCAGAGAGAAGTGTAACAAGAATTGGTCCTAGGAGGGCAGCTGTGTTGCTGCCTGCTTGGTGAGCTCGTACCCACCTGGCGAGTTCCAGCATCTCAAAACTAAAAGGCAGACAGCTGTAACAAGCCCAAGCCCCAGATGACCTGAGTCTGTTTCATGATATCCACTTCTCTGAATCCAGGCTTTGGTGGACAGTCATCAACTGGATGATGACAGTGGTTCTAAAAGCACATCTGCTTTTTTCCTTCTCCTGCTCAGCTGGGTGAGTTGGTGCAAGGGACAGCAGTTGTAACCCCCCCCTGTGCATTGCTCCGCTGGGTTGAATTGCACAAAGCACTCTGATCCAACCTTGCACCACCGGCCCCAGGCAAACCTGGACCACCTCAAATGGGTCAGGCAACAGGAACTTCCTGAGGGTGGCAATGGTAGCTTTCAACAGTCTGGGAGTCCTCCAGTGCTGCCCCTGCAGGAGTCCTGTTGTCCATCAGGGTAGCTTCTATGTCCCTTTGGTAGTGACAGCAGTGCAATGTGGCAATTAGTCAAGCAAAGATTGTAGCCATCCTTTGTGCTTTAGATTAAGTCTCTTTTTAATTTTGTAAACATCCCACTCATCTGTGCTTTATATCTGGACATCATCACACCTTTCCCACAGGAGGCAGCCAAAGTGGCTCTGACCAAGGAATCCAGGGACATTTCTCCCCTTTCACCCCTACTCCTTTAGAACAGAAAACTAAAAACATGTCCATTCTCACCCAATAAACCCTAACAATGGAAAACCTTTCAAAAACAGAGCAACTTGACAGTGCCCACTATATTACAGAAATTGTGGTAGATAAGGTTCCATGGTTAAAACATCCAGAAGGATTACAAAGAAAGACCTTTATCATCTCTGGCAGTAAAAATCTAAATTCCCTGCTGGCTCACTAATGGAGTTACTTGGTGCTGGGTGGCACTCTTATCCAGAGTGTGCCCTACTGCTATCTAATTGAGACTTGTAACTTTTGTGAATCATTGCCACCAGCCTCACTGAGCCCAGCAGCTTAGTAGGATTCAAAAAGTAATTATACAATTATGTAGATAATTAGATAGGTTAAAATTGTAATTAGGGATAACTCTTCATGCTTTAATGCGTGTTAAAGCCGGCTTCTAGCCTCGATCCATCTGATGGTGTGTGTTTATGCAGGCAAACAGGTGGGATGGTTGAGGCCCTAGTTTGAAACCCACTCCTTAATGACTGTGCTGCTGTGTTTCACTCAGGCACTCTCAGCTCGGTTTTCATGATGCGTTTCACAGCTTCTGGCTCCAAGATTGTTATCAATAGTCCAGATGCTGCCTTGAAGCTGAGAGGGAAAACTAATGAGTCTTTCAGACAGACCATCCACAATAGGCCAGGTTCTGATCTCAGGCTCACTGACGCAAATTGAAACAACTCAACAGGCTTTAAAATCCAAAATTATTTGGCTTCGGAGGTAGGTAGCTGAGAGCTGACTCTGGATAAAAGGATACAGTCCTCTGGAGCGCTGAGGATGCAGAGCTCGGGGCCAAGAGGACCCTGCTCTGCCACGGGACTGCAGAATCCCTCTCCCACAGCTGCCAGCAAAAAGTTTTCTCTTTAGACCCACACTCCTTTGCCATCTTAATGGGCACATTCAGGCTGCATGATAAAGAGTTTTTCTTCATGGGAAAACAGCATTCTGTTTGTGAACTTAGAGGGGATTGTTTGCTACATTTACTGTGGAGGTGAACAGTTCACTGGAGCTTTCATGCTCACCCAAAGTCACCCACATGGTATTACACGGATTACTAACAGTGATTCTTATTTTTTTAATTGTGTATGCACAACCCAGGCGTTAGATGTTCTGCTATAAATCCGAGACTGAGCAGAGAGGCGACATTTTTTAAATTCATGGTGGGAAAGGTCAGAAAAAGTGGAGCATTTTTCACAGAGAGGATTCAGACTGACTGTAAAACAGAAAAGAAATAAAACTGTTTCCTTTTTTTTCCTCCCTCATCTCTGTGTGCCATAAACCTAAGGAAATGCTCAGGCTTATTCATTTTTTTATGGCTTTACAGTTCAAGAAGTAGGAACCCATTGACTCTCAAATATGGGGGAAAAAATAATTTTTGTCACCATTCTTTCCTGTCTTTGTGTTTGTAGCTAAGGCACACTGCCAGCTTTGTGCCCATGGTTTTCAGCACTTTTTATCAAGAAAGATAAGTATGCAGATTTCTATAGAAAGCAAACATGGCTTTTGGTCACACCTGTGTAAATCCACTTATAACTCTAGAGAGGTAAATAGCCGAACTCCAGCTTTTCACCATTGTAAATGACACCAAAAACTGAGTCGTGCGAACCTACTTGAGAGAAAAGTGATTTATATGGAAGATCGTTTGATGTCACCTTTTTTTTCCTCCCCACAACCTACATGTGTGCCTGTGGATTTATAAAGCCAGACAGAAGGAGCAGAGACTGCATGACAGCTCGCGAGGAGACCCTCTGCAGAGACACGTCCAGCTTGGCCAGTGAAATCTATCTGTGTGGCACCTGTTAGTTACGCACAGCGGGACTGTCCATCATCCCTTGTAGCAGCTCTGCATTTCCATAGCACACTGCAGCGCAGGCAGAGGAGAAATTACTCTCTAACTATGAGACAGTGAATGAGAAATTTCTGTCCCTGTTTATGCTGTCAGACCACCATCCGGGATGCTGTACATCAGCCGGAGAGGGGGAAGGGAATGTAGTTCATTTCACAGGCAGCTGCCAAAGCTTACTCCTCAAAACAAGCTCTCAAGCGTTTATCTTTTCTTTCTACCCTGTAAGATCCTGTAAAAATATTGTTACCGAGTAGACAAATGTTTAAAGAGGAATGTGGAGCACCTCGTGCCATTTAAAAGGGAAAATCACTACATGGTGTAAAGAGAGATTGTGGTAAAACAAAGAGCATACAGTGTCTATCCATTTTGTGATCTGAAGCCTGGATCACAAATGGATAGGCAGCAATTTTCACTGCTGAACTGCAGCAAAACATCCTTGGGAATGCTTGGATTGGGTGCTCTAGCAAGAGGAGAAGAAGGAAAATAAGAATATCAAACACACGGAAATATAACAGAAGAAAACACACCCTGGTCCCTGCAGCTTGGAGAACTTTAGCTTAGTATCATCATAATCATGACCAAATTTGGAAGTGAGATTGCATATGGTTTTATCAGATTTTTGAGATGGGAGAGGGCAGAATTCCTCTTGAAGACCTCCACCATGCCTCACCTACATGACCATCCAAACAACCCTAAAATTTTGCCCATTCCACTGAACTGTTCTCTCTTCCATCTTATACTGATTTCACTGGCCTCTATAGCTCAGCCCCTCTGTACCATCTCACACTTCTCCCTGTTCATAATGGACTGTGGCTGCAGCTCCTGGGACGAGCAGAGGCTCATCCTGCTACGGTGTTATCTCCAAAGCAGGACACCAGCTACTTTTTCCTTTTGTGACCTGACCAAAGAAGCATGAAGAACCGATGACTTCTTGCTCCATTTTCTATGGCAAGTGAGTTACAGTTTCAATGTCACATAGATACCCCACTGTAAGTGAGTGATTACTCCATCCAAAAATTGAGCCACTAAGTCAGCACTTGTTACTGTTATGTATATTCTGAGATTCATGTGAGCCCTATACTATAAAGCTAGATGCCTGTTTAAGACCTTAGTATGGTTGCATATCCTGAAGAAAGAAACAGAGGTAGGATGGGGAGTAATGGCATTATTTAGGGGAGAAGGGTGATCTGTCCTGAATTCAAGACAAAGCATCCGTATTTTGAGGCACTGTCTTCTTATCTGTCTTTCATTCACTCTCATGACATCTTTCCTAGGTAGCAGTGCATTACTAATATGGGAAATAAGGCTAGACTCATTAAGAAAGTACAATATTCCCATTTAGCATTGGGAACTGAAGCCTAGAACAATTTATGAAGCTAAGCAATGTATGTGCCCTTCTGTAGTCTTTTCTTTTGACCTGAAATGATGGTCAGAAGGTGGTCTAGAATAAAAACCCTAAAAGCTGTGGAGGACATTACTGAGAAGGAAAACCTAACCTCAAAGCAGTCTTTCTACTTTTAGCTCTTAGCTAAGCCGTATCTCATAAGCCAATGCAAACCCAGTTTGTTCAGTTATTTGAAGGAGACTGCACCTGTGTCACTGGGAATGTTAATTGCAGTGAAATCTCTGATTTTCTAACAGATAATCAATGACTAAATAAACGACTAAAAAGAAATGTCTTACAGAAGTGATCTTGCTCCTGCTAACTGGTAATTGTTAAATGAAGTGTAGAAATTCTATTAGTAGCACACATAAAAGATAGCAAAAAGTAATGAAATACAAAAAGCTTTTATAGAAAAATTAAATGTTATGATCTTCTAAGCTATTTATTCTGTGACTGCTAAACAAGATGATGGGAAGCTTTCAAGTACGAAAGGAAGCGTGCAGCAGGAGCTAAAATGCTATAAATATCCACTCTGTGTGATTCTGATAGGAACTATCAAGTTTTAACCAAAATCTTGAGAAAAGCTACACAAATTTGCAATTATCCTTACGTGTTCAAAGCATTGCTGGGGGGTTTCAGTGGCATGATACCACAAAGGAAGAAGGCACGTGGTGTAACTCGCACAGTGTTTTCCAAATGTAAATGTTTGTCTCTGCTGATTTTGTTTTTCCTACATATCTTCTCTGAGCCATATAAATAGACTACACCTAGAGTGCATCATTAGAAAGTCTGTATGTCTTTTTTATTTAACTGTGGATTTTAGTTGAAACTATACCAGCTTTGTTCTTGTGGCTTATACTGTCACTAAAATCCCTTGATCAAAATCCAAATTCGTATTACACTGTTGGGCATGGTTTGTTTGAGGAAGCTGAGAACTAAACGAGTGACACCCTTGTGAAACCACTTGAATGCTGTGGATTAAAAAGCCTGTCTTATGCATAAAGGAGGGATGGCTGTTCTCACAGACTTTGTCCAAAGCTCTTACTTTTATGCTATATACAGGCTTGAGGACAGGCTAGAAATCAAGACAATAAACTTGCTTAAATTATAGGAAAAAATATTTGTAAAATCAAAGTGAAAAAATACTCTGAGAAGTTCAAAGGCTTTTAGCTGTGTGAATTTTTCTCGGTGGGGTTTTATTGTTATGATTACTGACTTTGAACACATGTGCTAGGCACTTTGCTGCACAACGAAGACATGGTCTTTCTCTCAAGGGACTGCAATCTAAAATCTGCAAAGTATCATTTAATATGATCACTGAGGGCAGCAAGGCAGGTGTCAGGCATTTGGGCTGAAGTTGCTGAATTACGACCATTTTGAGCCTCACCAAGCACAATGGAGGGTAAAATAAAAGAACAGAAATCCCTTCCTCCTCCCCTGTCTCCTCCATACACATAGCAGGAAGATGCTAGGAGCAGCAGAGCATGAGTGAAAACAAAAACAAGATTACATGGTCACTAAGGAGAGACTAGTGTCACGGAACAAAAAACAGTGTTGGTAAAATGGAGTCTTTATAAGCGTTACAACAAACAAGCGGCAATTTAGGAGATGTATTTGAATGAAGAAAAAACAACAGTGGAAGAATATTTAGTCAGATTTATAGGTATCATTTTTTCACTTGTACTGGACCATTGTAAGGGTGCATGAATGAAGAACCACAATCTACTTACCAGGGATTTTTTTAAAGCAATTACCCTTTAAAAATTGTTAAGATATTTAACAGGATTTTCACACTAGGAAAACATTTGCCTAGTGAAAATGATCTGTCATATTTGTGCTTACTATGAACGTGTTAACCAGGAGCACAAGGACATCTTTTGCTTTGCAGTATCTTTCCAGTAATGAAATTAATGCCTAATTGCATATGATTGATTTTATTGTCCCAAGTTACACAAGGCACTAAGGACAGGCAAAGCAAGCTGATCTCTATCGGTCTCCTCTGTGACTCTGGGCACTCCCATAATGATGCATGGATAGCCAGCTGTAGCTCAGTTACAGCTCAATTAGATGCCACCATTAATCTAAACTTGGAAAACAGGTTATTAGCTGTAGCAATTTTTAATGGTGAGATTTAATATAAAATACTTTAATTATATTGTGTTCTGTCATATAAACTAATTAGCAACCACACACAGATACACACACACGTAGACACCATAGAAAACACAAGAGAATTCACAGCATGTCTTTCATGCATATGAAAATACTAGGTTTCTGTCCTTAGTTTAAGTGTATTTTCCTGTTTTCAGTAGAAGTTACCTACTTCCCTTTTTCCTCTTGGTTATCAGACCTGCTCTCTGCAAGATGGGCAGTTCCATACCCCTTTTGCCTTAGCTATGTTCTTTGCCTCAGGTGCTGTTTCTCAGGGCTGAGAGAAGCAACCCATCAGGTCTATGCCTGTATCCACACTCTTTGCAGCTATTATGATTCTGACCCGGAGAAGAACAGACATTTGACAACTGAGAAGGACTTAATATCATCTATACTTTTGATGATGTGCTGTCTTGGCGATGTGGGGCATCCTCTGTTCTGCATTGCTCTGTGGTACGCTCCCAGATTCTCCAGCTGTACTCACAGATGCATCAGCCACCTAGAGTGTGTTTTCCTGGTGCTGCCAAGGAGAGCAGACTGGAGAAAACTGTGCACCACTGGGGTTTGAGAAAGTTTAGCCAGAGACACTGGAGACATTAGGGCTCTGTTGAAAAAAGTCCGGGAGATGTGAGTGTCACTCAGCTATACTGGTATATCTCAGCTGAAAATAAGTTGAAAAGTTCCTCTTCTAGGAGCTTAATTAAATAAGCGTAACATTAAAGAACTCACCACATGCCCACAGTGAATGTATACACACACAAGCATATATAGATCTATATATGTATTTGCTCCATAGTGAGAGTGTTACAAAATATTTTTGAAACAGTGAAAAAACATATCAGGCCCAACACCCCATTAAAGTCACCTCTGACAAATATTTACTATTAAATTCAATAAAGAGATGAATGAGCAAAATTTCCTGTCCTATGTCTTGGTAGAGGTCATGTTACATGATGCAGAAGTCCCATTTGGTCTTAAAACCTATGAATTGACTCCAATAGGATTAGGGTTACTTATATCACTGGAGGATCTGGCCCTCTGCCTTTGTTAGAACTAAGTAAATAATTTGCCACAAGGTAGTTTTTAAAATTTCAGCTCCTTCCTCCCCTCCCCTCATGCTTGTGACAAGTCAGAAGACAGCCTGCTACTTGCTGTAATTTATTCTGTACTCAGAGATATTAATCCTGTGAGTAACGCCTGGACTGGCCCTGGCATGCTGCACAGTAAACGTTTGCTATTCAGAAGTGGACTGGAGTAGCTGGTCATTTAAATCACATGCTGAGTGTAAGTTACAGGCCCTCAGAAGTTACAGGCCACAGAGACTTTTTAGGGCAGGGTAGCTATTTCGCAGAGGAGCTCCTGTGTGCTGTGCATGCCACAGCCCACGGCTACAGCCTGAAGCGGTTGACTTTTCTGCACCCTTCCTGGGTCTGTCCCTGAGGAGCCAGGGTGGTAGCAGGGGCTATGTTTTGGAGGTGGAGGAACATACCTCCTGTGATCTTCCTGCAGATGCCCAGGCATGCTTCCTTACATCAATGAGAAAAAATGCCACACCAGCTGGCGGGAGGCTGGAACAGCCTGGATCAGGACAGGGGCTTTCTTGATGTAGAGACTGGAATCAGCTGGAGAAGGGATGGGGAGCCAGAAATTAAGGGGCTGTAAGATAGCAGACCACTGAAATCAGAGAGGGGCTGCTGCTGGACAAGGAATGCTGGGCAGACCTGACAAAAAAAGGGGATTGGCAGGAGGGAGAAAAATGACAGCAGTATGAGGTGACTGAACGGAGGGAGGGACTGGCTGGTAGGAGGCCGGGAGTCTGGGAGGAAGTGGCCTGGGGTGGGAGATGGTCTTAAATTGATCCCTTCTTAAAGCAACTGAGATGGCATTAATGCAAACTTGTTACCCTATATCAAAGTGAGACTGGAGGGAGTCATACTGAAGTGACCTGGTACGCACCTCTGGGAAGGCTGATTCTCCATGGTTGCTGCCGCAGAATGAGCAGAAACTAAAGGGAAAGCATTAACTTAGGGGCAAAAAGAAGAAAGTTGTTTGCTAGACTTTTACTCAGCACAGATGTAAATGACCATGTAACAGTTCACAACAGCGAGGAACTGACTCAGAAAGGTCATCAATAGATTAGAACATGCCATTTCCTGTTCAAGTGAATTATGTCAGTGTGTTTTTCTTGCTAGTGTCAGTAAAAAAAGCAGTTTTTTTCTTAATCTGCATTCTGCCCAAGTACTTTTTTTTCTGCTTTCTTGCCTTGACTTTAGTTCAATGTTTGTATTCTGCTTGCTTTTTCAGCTGGAAGTCTGCTGAAACCTTGATGAAAGAGGTTTGCTCTCTGTACGCACCCGTACATGCACCCACAGAGACCACCACGCACACACGCCCTGGGACACAATAGTTTTACGCACCGGATGCTTGGCCTGAGGAGGGCAGGTCGTGCAGCCCTGGGCTTGGCAGCATCAGCTTCAGGGGACATTTTAAGGAATAGGTCAGCTACTATCAGTCAAAGTCAAGTATCCTGGAAAAGGAAATCATAGTCCCTAGTTTTGCATCAGGAAGGAATCTCCCATCCTGAGGAAGAAAGATTAGCTTAACTGTGTGTGCAATTGCTCAGGAACAGCTTCCCAAATTACAATGCATGAAAAGATCCCAATTTAGTACATTATAGGAGTAAGAGGACAGGGCTGCATGCAGATTAAAGCTCACATTCATTATTGTTATTAAGTAGTCTAATTTTAGAAAAAACCTATTTTACATGAATCAAAAGCACAGCGATGTTAAAATACATTAAGCAGAAATTTGAATCATAAAGGTCATATCTGTGTATGTCTCAGAAATAATAATACTGTGTAATGACAATAAGTGATTAAACATGGAAGTGTTCTGTGTTGACAGAGCTGGCAACTGAGTACATTTTCTTAATATCTTCATTGGATAAACACACACACACACACACATAATGACAAATCATATACACCTGACCCCATTTTAAAAGAAAATGTGATACACTTTCGTTCTTGCAATGATGGGCAATCCTGGTAGATAAGAATCAGTACCCAACCACTGTGAATGTGAAAAATCTTAATAAGTTGGAAAATCTTGGGAAAACTGACCTGGGGAAAAAAAAAAAAAAAAAAAAAAGAAATAAAGGATAGTATGGAAGCAAGTTCAATGCATACAGAAACTCCTGCTCAAAAAAAATAGGAACACTGCACAGTGAAAGAGGACACAATACTTCTTTATATTTTAGTCCAGAAATATATTGAGTCTTATCCTTGTAAGAACAATGATTAGGCTGTGCTTCCCCACTGCCAAATCTCTTTTCATTCAAAGATGATTATTTATTTAGGTTAACTAGAAATGAACTGACTGAAGAAAAACTGAAGGCATAAACTGTACCCCATATACAACCTATGCAGCAGGACTTCCACCTACTCATGCTCCCTTCCCATGAGGTGTAATTCTTCACAGAAGAGCTGGAAGTGGTCAGGCTAATGTGAATGGGCACACAGCATCAGTCAAAATGTGAGGACATATCCTCACTAGCCCTCTTTTTTTTTTTTTTTCCTCCTCTCTCTATCAAGCCCTATTTTCAGCTAAGATCCTCCCCAAGTTAGGAGAGTCCAGAGAAGGCATTGTAGTTCCAGTCCAGCCAGGCTGGCAAGGTCTGGCATAACGAGGCACAACCGTGCACACGTGGGACCATGACACCTACTGTAAGTACAGCCAGGCCTGGGGGCGAGCAAGCTCTTTAGTGAAATCTTTTGGGAAAGAGCTTCCTAGCCTGTATTCAAAGATTTTACATTGCCATTAGCTCCCAGAAAAGCAAAAAGCAACATAAATGATGTATTTATGGCCCTGCCTGCAGTGTGCATTTTCTGAAGCACCAACATCCTTATTTCAGCAGTGAATTTGCAGGTTCCTGGTGTTATCCTTCAGGGGAATGGGCCCTGGTCACAGAAGCAGGGAACCAGACCAATTGCCTGACAGCTTAGTCTGTTCCCAGTGTGAGTATTACACTGCAAAGGGTCAGCACAGCCCTCCTTAGGTTTCAGTCCCTTGTTTGTAAAACATGAGCAATAATCATAATATGGCCTTCTTCCCACACTTTCCCCCACTGCCTCTTCAGGTTGCAATCTCTGCCAAGCAGTCTCTTACACGTATTTTTGGAGAAACCAGCACAAAGGATTCCTGATCTTGGCCACAGCTGTCTGAACATAAATAAAAATATTAGATTTGTAAAGATGCTCCCTCAGGTCCATTCAGGCAAACAGTATGAAAGCAACTCCCAAAGGTATTCAAGGTCAGGAATATTCTCTCCTCCTCCTGGATAAATGACTCTTTTTTCAATGTGAGTTCAAAGTCTCTCATATAGTCTCCCTTTCATTATAGAAATTGTCTTTTTTTTCTGCCTAATTAGAGAATGTTAAGACAAGCACTTTAAGATGGAAGGTATGTACCTAATGCTTGTAACAGAGCCAATGGCTATTAGGGTTGGCTGATTAAGGAAGCCATAGTTCTCAATGACAAATGGCTTCAAGTCTGAGATAAGGCAAAGGCACTTCCAAAGAAATCTTTCATGTCATGGAAGAGGAAGCAGATTTGCGAGTGGACGTTAAGGATTGTTATTGGATGATCTTTATAACCAGTGGCACAGGAAATTCATTACTTGTTTTTTGCCTGTGCTCAGTAAGTTAAATCAGCTGGATCTGATAGGAAATAGGTGCATGGGAGTTTGGCTCAAAATACTAAAACAAAACAAAAAAAGGAAGTATTGTTACCATAGACAATGATGTCACAGTATGCTACCTGCGACGACTGTGTGAAAGCAAAAAGAGAAAAACGAATGCAGTGGCCAAACACTGCACTTGTATTTCATGTAAAGTCATTGAAAATGTGCTTTCTGTTACGTTATCTTTGGAAGGAACATATACTTTACATTTAAAAAAAATCAGAAATTGGATTTAAGCTAGCCTGTAATTTCAGATGGAAAAAGGGGACAGTTTAAGGATGATCATGACACTGCAGGTTGTAAGAAGTTAAAACAACGGTTCCTACCACAAAAAGTAAAAATTCTGAATCTGTGCTGGACTGGATCAGAAATCCTTCAGAGAGATGAATGAGGAGGGCTTGAAAAGGGCTTACCTCAGAGACTATTTCTTATGATTTCATGCATCATTCATTTTCTCAAGAGACACAGGTAGGAAATACAGTTCTTTCTGTGAATAACTATATAGGGAGTTAGCTTCTCCTCTACCTTGCATAGTCATTTATACCTCGATAAAGCGTGTTCAGGTCTGAGCACAAGACAAAAAAATGCAAGATCTCTGTTCATGCTAATGGGAGCATTTTATATGTGCTTGGGAAAGGCCCAAACAAGGTGAGGCAAGAGATAACCAGATTCTTGCCATGAAAACTTCAAGTAGCAGAAAGTTGTGTAAACATATTTAATTTCAATCATGCAGAATAAAAAGTTACAGAAGTACTATTTATCCTCCCGGGCCTGGTGGTGTGCCTTCTGCCAGCCGCTGTTGGTGTTCGGGAGTGTGAAGGGCAGGTGTAACTAATCTGTTTCTCAGAGCTGCTCCTTCTAGAAGAGAAAAAAGACCCTATTCCACCAAATTCACTACCGACTCTAAGCACACCAGGTTATCAGCTTTCCTTCAAACGCCCTCTGAAAGAACAAATTAGAGGTGTATCTACTATTTAGGAGAGTTTCTCAGATGTTTGTCGTTTATCTGAGTCATTTCGAAGCGGGGCGCTCTCCTAGTGCCGCTGGCGGGGCGGCCTCTGGTGGGGCCTGGGGGCTGCCAGGCCTCTTCTTCAGGGGCTGCCGGGGCCCCCAGTTGAGCAGTCCCTGCCCTGGCCCAGAGCGGAGGGACCTGCCACCTCCTCCAGCTCCTCGTTGGGATCTGGGGACAGGGAGGACAGGGGAAGCTGGGACCCCCATGAATGGCCAAAGTGCCTCCAGGGTTGCTCCTCCATGGCCTGGCCGGGCCGGGTCAGGAGCAGGAGTGCTCCCTGGGGAGGCAGCAGGGCAGGGGTCCTCGATAGGGCAGCAGAAGATGGAGATGAGGAGGCCCTCCATAGCCACCACCTTCCACCGCCGGGCCCCAGAGCACACCCACAGCTCCCATCGCTGCCAGGGCAGCAAGGACTCAGGGATCTCCGAGTGCTCCCAGAAAAGGGCTACCCAGACCCCCTGTCAGGGCACTCTGGCCATGGCACAAGGCTCTGGCAGAGCTTTCTAAGAGGGCTGTTTATCTTTGAAAAGTCTCACTGACTGGAACTATTTCCAGCCCCACAATAACTCTTTCCAGAAAGTGACATATGCCTCAATATATAAAAGATCAATTGTTTTTTATCCCTTCCCCCCAAAACAACCCCACCACATGTTAGCTGTCATGAAAATGAAAGAACTTAAAGTATTTGTTTCTGGCTGAAGCTTTCTGTTTGCACTTGGCAAGTTAAATGGAGGCTCGGTGGAAGGAAAGCTTTGGCATGACCAGCAAACAGGTGCTAATATCAACACCTCCCCGCTACTCGGTAGGGCACTGGTAGAGGCACTGTTTCCCAATGTGAAAGAAAGCATCTGCAAAAGCATTACTTCTCAGCGATGCATTTTGCACCCACTGCCTCTTCAGAATTTATACCTGCTAACACATGCCTGCCCTAAAGTCAGCTGTCATGCTTTAGGAGTATGTGCCTAGTGCTGTCATCCATCACTAGCCCTGTAATGGGACAGAGAAGTTATTTCTATTCCTTTTCTATTCCTACATATGCACCTGGTTGGTATTTATTAAAAAAAACCCAGTAAACTTAAAAGTCTGTGTGATAATATAGATCAGAAGGGACTTTTGGAGGTCCAACTGCTCACTGAAATCAGGGTCAATTTAGATAAGGTTGCTCAGGTGATTTCCGAATGTCTTTGTATGGTGCATTGGGTGAAACAAAGAAACAATGAATTAATATTTGCAGGCAGAAAAGAAGGCAGCAGTAGAAAATAAATATTTTGCTTGGTTCATAGTCAGATAGTGCGTCTGTGTCAGTATACACTTTGACCAGCTCCATACATAATTTTTTCTGGCTGTAAATGAAAACATATAAATATGTAGTCAGCTACTGATATGCATTGATTATCTAAACTGGCATGATATTTACCTCAGTGTATCCTCTATAACCAACTCTCTTTTATGATCTTTGCTGTGTTTGAGGCTGGTGTTTAGCTGGCATTTGCATGGGGGGAGGTGGGGAAGCAATGCCCATCTGGTGTATCTCCTTCAAGTAGCTCCTTGTTATAAGGGACAGTGGGTCACAAGCTCTGGTCAAGACTTTCACTGGTAAAAATGGGATGCATTTTGAAGAATTTCAGTCTTGTTTCCCTGGAAAGCTGCCTAGAGAAATGCAGCCACAATGTGTCTCAAACAAATGAAAGCTAAGTATTTTCTGCAAAATTCAACCAATTTATGAATACATCAGTGAATTTTTAATGTTGTTAAAGATTCCAGATAAGAGAAGTAATTCAATAAATCAGAATAACAAAGTGTTTCAAATGGGAACATTTTGGCTCAGAAATGGCTTTGCTTTTGATGAGATTAAGGAGCTTAAATTTTTGTCTTTCACTTCAGCTGACACTACATTGTATTCATCAAAACCAAAATACATTCCATTTGGACGATGTCTAAGCAGTAATATTTAAAAACAGCACAATACTTCTTTATCAGAACTCCTATAAAAAATACATTATTGATCTCCTTCAGCTTTACATATCTGCTAACTCAAAGTAGCTATAAGAATTAATTTTCTGGGCTGTTGTCATTTTTGAGCTGATTCTGTCTTTGAGAAAATGATTTCTTTCTCTAAGTAATCATCTAATGACAATTGCTAGGTGGATCTAGCACACCCTGGTAAGACACATTGCTCGGACAACTCCATCCTTTCTGTGACAATTAGAAGTAGACCAAAGCAGCAGCAGGCATCCCAACATCATCAAGCTCTATGAAAACTGATTTCTGTATCTGCAATTTGTTCTTACTTCTAGTGACAAGTGAGGGATGTCCTGTGCATTCAACCTGTTACCAAGTGTTCCTCAACTAGAATGAAATACTTGCCTGAGCAGAGAGCATAAAAAATAAAAATCCATCCCCCTTACTCCTCAGATAAAATTATGTGGGATATAGGTGGCACATGGGCCTTGTGGCCAGCGATGGACTGTATTTCCAAAGTATCTGGACAGGGCCAGAGTTTTCTGAGGAAAAATCTCCATGACTACTTTTTTTTTTAGTTTTTATTTTAACGCTGTTTTGTTCCCTGCTGCTTTCACCAAGGAAACAAGACCTATATAACCACACTGCCTTTTTGCTTGCCTGGCATCCTCTCCCTCCCCACTGGCAGCTCTGAACCCATTAGCCAATTTCTATCAAACAGTCAGGCATTTCAGAGTTATCACACGTAAATTACCACAAGTTTCCAGAAAGTCGATGACTGGATTTTCTCAGTTTGTGCTTGCTTGTTCACTCCTCTCTGCTTCTTTCTCATTTTCTTGCACTCTCAATTAGTAAAACAGCCAGTCAACATGTTTAATAGGACAAGTCAGCAAACGCAGATACCTGTAAATTAAGTGTGAGCCTTCCTGTCAATTTGGCAGGCAAGCAGGCAGGAGAGTCCTAGCTGGGTGTAATGTGATTTACATCAGGAAAGGGCACAGTAGGACCACTCTGCAGCAAAGAGCAGCTCCAGTGGTTCAGAAAGAACAAGCAAAGATTGAATGAGGAAATTTTCACATTAAACTACTGCATCTCCTACAGGAATTGACTGCACTGTAATATGTATTCAGAAAACAGGTTCTTGTTATTGTGTGGGGATTTGGGGCATTTCTACAGGATCTGCTGTAATAACAGTAGTGATCTGTGACAGCAGAGTTATGGTATTGGCCTCAGGATGGACCCTACTTTCTGTTCCTCTCTGAGCATGCTGACCTACGGGCTGCTCCCAAATTGCAGTTGGGGCAAAGATTTTCAGTGCTGGGCTGCTGCCAGCTACTGTCCCCATACATTTAATAACCATGAGACAATGAGAAGCTGAGAATGAGTCACAGCAGCAGCAGTGTTGCCATCAGTAAACAGTTGAAGGGCATTCTGGTGATGATGCAGTTTTTGCTCTGCATTCTCAACTGTAAAGAACAAGCAATGAGTTCACCATAATGCTTGCTTGTGGGTTTTCACTCCTCATGGTCCTTCATCAGGAGATCGTCCCCTTTTTCCCCCATTTTTCCATCCTCAGTGGAGGGTTTGTTCAGATTTTTAGGGAAGAAGCCAGGTAAACTCCAAGCAGATCCTCCTGTTCTTGCCCTGGAGTTGACCATAAAGGTGCTCTCTTCCTGCTCGTGAATTGAACACTGTTGCCTTAATATTCCAAAGCAGAAGTAGGGTGAAACTAAGCTAA
>WAAD01025773.1:39249-151085 GCA_013389945.1 Fregata magnificens | reverse complement strand
GGACGTCGGCTTTGAGGCCCAGCGCGGGGCCCTCCTCTGCAGCCGTCACGGTTGGAGAGATTTCTACTGTTTTCTTTGATGATGTACTGAATTCACCAATTTTTATTTCAATTTCAGGTTTTGTAATCAGTATTTCTCTTTCTGTCTCTTCGAGATGATTCTCTGTTGAGGCAGTTTTTACAGTTAGTGTTTTCAGACTTGACATCTGGACTTCCGGCTGTTTTCCTATATTCTTGTCATTTATTTTTCCTTCGGAGATCCCAATTTCCATTTCTGGACTTGGAATCTTCATTTCTTCTTCTGATGATACACTCATTTTTTGTTTTGCTCCTCCTTCTTGGGATGGTACTTTTCCTTCCCTGTCAGCTACCTGACTTTCAGTTTGCCCTGTCTCATCCTTTGTAGTTGCCCAGGTAAATGTAGGTAATTTAAACTTTGGCAGTCTGAACTTGCTTTCTTTTCCCTCTGTTTCCTTTTCTGCTGTCTTTATGCCAATGTCTATCTTCAAGTTTTTATCACTTGTGGGCAAGCCATCTTCTTCTGTCTGTGCCTTTTGTATAGTATGTACTGGTTCAACTGTGCTTTCTTCTCTTGGTATTTTCATGTCAGCTTTCGGTGTTTTGGCCATTTTGAATGATGGCATTTGTATTTTCCAGGGAGATACTTCTGATTCTGCATCAGGCATATGAGATTTCACACCCAAATTCCTGCCATCCTCTGAACTTGTATCAGCTGTTGTTTCTGGTACTGAATGTGGAACATCACTTCCCGGTTTGGTGTTTTCAGTCTCTGGCTCTTTTCTTTTCGGCATTGAAATCCCAAATTTTGTTTTCTGAATTGTTAGTATTTGTGCATCTTCTTCTGCTTGTTTTTCTCCTGTTTCCAGTGTGTCAGATCTTGTGTGTAATTCTGCTTTAGCAGTGCCTATTTCTAGACCTTTTACCTGTATAGATCCTTGTGCTTTGTGATCTGTCATGTCTATGTTAATTCCACTTTCTCCTTCTGTTTTAACTGCTGTTCCTTTCTGTTTCTTTTTTCGGGATTTTGATGAGGCTTGCGGTGCTTTTTTAGTTGGGCTGTCTTTCAGATCAGCTGTTTCTAAACTGGGCTTTGATATCTGTGGTGTTATAGCTGGTGTTTCAGGTACAGTAAATTTTGATGTTGATTCCTTGTCTTTTTCTTTTTTAATGCTTATTTCAACTTCAGGGCATTTTTTTACATGAGATGGAATGCCATTTTTCATATCTTTTAAGTCTGTTGTTAAAGTTTCAGGTACCTCCCCTGTTTTAATTTCATAAGCAGGAGATGTGGTATATTCAACAGTTAGTATTTCGGGGTTTTCCAGGCTGATATCTTCTTTATGGGTTTTTTCTCTTTCAGATAACAGTGTAGGTTTTATTTCTTTTTTTTGCTTGTCTGGCATTTCTGGTTTTGATCTGTGCATTTTGAATCCAATGCTAGGGAACTTCAGTTTCTTTTGGCTTCCTTTTTTTTCTTTGATATGGACTTCTTGTTGAAATTGAGACTCTGTGTCCGTGCTTGTAGGGGAAATATCCTGTACAGCAGGCTCATATGCATCTGATGTACTATGAGATCTTCTGTGTCCCAGTATCTTTTTATTTTTAATTGACTGGAATTTTGGCCATGATAATCTATCTTTTTTAGGTCTCTTGCTTCTTCCTACCCTTTGGCTTACAATTAATGTTTCCCTGTCTTCTTCTGAAACGGCTTTTCCCGAAACATGCAGTGTTTCTTCAGGAATGCTCTCACTGAGTTCTTTTTCCTAAAAGAACAAATAGTAGTCAGAAGGTTAAAAGTAAACTAAATATAGAAGCAACAGAAAATAAAATACGTACTATAAAATATGTAGAGAAATGTGCTTTTTATTCAGAGTATCTACTTGCCATATAAAAAATTCCTGAAAATAGTGTATATAATTCAGGCAGAAATTACATAAAACAAATGGATTATATGACTGTAATATGTGGATTTCTGAAGGTTTATGTTCTTTGCAAAACATCGCAGTAAATAGGGGTTTCTATATGTATCTATATGTCTGTACAAATATATATATAATATTTCTATATACATATATGAAGAGAAAAACAATTTTCAATGTGATGGAGACCTATCAGCAGATCATGTCTATGGAGATATCACTGATTAAACACATACTTTTAAGAGAAAGCTTTGTTGATGAGATTTTGGGAAAAATATTTACTGATATTTTACATTTTGGAAAATATTGAATATAAATATTACAAAACTTATTTGAGCTTGTTCTATCAGTGGACACTTGACAACAACAAAAAGTGCTGACTCACTAGAGAAGAATGTTTTTCTACCCTAACACAAGATTGTGGCTTTATCCAAAATCTATAGTCTTGCCCAGGATGTTTATAAAGCTGCAAATATTGTTTGGGAATTTTTTCTTCTCATGCATATTCATGCTAGTAAGTTTAAACCCATGCCTAAGTCTTAAGAAGACACAAGCGTGTATTTTCTGGTCTATTTCCACACAGCACATTACTACAGTTTTATTCAAACATTGTAAACTAATCAAATAACTACCTGGCTTAATCTTTCCTTTTTGTACTGGGCTGCAGAGTGAATGTGTTCTAGCTCTTCCTTCCCAGCAATTTTTCTTTTGAGGCTGAATTGGACTCTGTATGGCTCAGAATATTGGAGAATCTTGAGTGCATCTTCATATTTGATATTATCAAAAAATATTGTAGCACTTAGAAGCTGATCACCTGCAAGTGGAATCAGACATAATTTCAATTAGTTTGTGTTTTCTTGCAGTTTTTCAAATTCTGTTGAATTAATGCTCATTAAAAAAAATAATTATCACATCCCATTTATTTAAAATACAAACTGATATTCACATAATAGAATCACAGAACAGATAGGGCTGGGAAGGACCTCTGGAGATCAACTAGTCCAGCTGCTGTGCTCAGGGAAGGGTCAGCTACAGCCAGTTGTTCAGGTCTATGCACAGTCAGGTTTTGAATATTTCCAAGGACGATGACTCCACAACCTCTCTGGAAAACCTGTTCCGGTGTCTGACCACCCTGACAGTAACAAAGTATTTTCTTGTCTTTTTCAGTATTTAGACTCTGGACTTTTGTTCTTGTTTAAATCATTATTTATTGTAGTTTTGTGGCATACTATTTTGTGAAAGAATAAAAAGCAGGTTCTTCATGAATGTTATGAGTTTGGGGTTTTTTCATTTTAATTGTGTATACATTGTTTTCTATGTATCTTTTTCACTGTTCCAGTGAAAATTAGATAATTTTTTTACGGTATACAAAAAAAAAATCACATTTCATTATCGTTTAAGAAACTGATCTTTGAAATTATTAATATGGAAAGGTTAAGCTCACACATAATATTAGTTGGTTTGGGATCTACTATTTCTATTACCTAAAGAGATGACAGGTCAAGTAGGTATCGGTATGCACACACAGCTACATACCTGATTATTTTAAGATATATTAAAAAAACAAACAAACAAACAGAAAATCAGACTGTACCTTCTCTCAGACTAAATATTTTTGAAGCAGGAGATTCCTTAAGTACTTTTTTGATAAATAGTCCTTCATTTCCTCCACCCGTCACGCTAAAACCACTAGCACCAGCTTCCACTTCTGTTTTCAGGGTCACTTCCATTGTCTCCTAGATATAGAAAAATGTGTGAATTTTTATTCATTTGTATCAAAGTGTTCTACATTATTCTACAATAAAAAATGAGTCTCCTCAGGTATATTTTCAGTACCTCAAGAAAGATTATCTAAAATAGAGAATGTACTTGTTCAGTGTGGGTTTGATTCTTTTCTAAATTAGAATTAAGCACATGTGTTAGGGTTATGCTGGATCAGGGCCATAGGGAAAACAGGTTGTAGTTTTAAAACATGAAACACATGGAATCTTTTAGGGCTGAAAGACTGTATTTTCTGTGAAGATGTTAAGCACCTGAATTAGAGTCAATGGGCCAGAAAAGTCAGACTAAGAGCTAATGCTGTGCTGTACTCAAACCGGAGAAGGCTAAAGAATGCTAAAAAGAATTATGGAAGGACCCCAAATAGCACAAGTAAGTGGTCACACCTGTGCCACAACTAGGCAATTTGTGAAGTTCCTGGTCAAAACAAGTCTAAAGTGGCTCTTTGCTTATTTGTCCTTCCCTCTGTCCAC
Organism: Fregata magnificens; assembly: GCA_013389945.1. Taxonomy (NCBI): domain Eukaryota; kingdom Metazoa; phylum Chordata; class Aves; order Suliformes; family Fregatidae; genus Fregata; species Fregata magnificens. Next base: position 146,894 of record WAAD01025773.1, on the reverse strand, counting down.
CCATCCTTGTCTGTGTGTTGTAATGGACTTTACTATTGTGCAAACCACATGCCTAAAACTACTCAGTGCTTTTAGACTGACCTGTGGATGACTCTGTTTTGATTTGTCTGTAGAATATTTTTTGTTTTCTTCTTGAAGCTGAAAAATAATTTGCAATTATTTAGTGTTCAGAAGTCATGCTGTTGTAAAGTACAACAAAAGTCCTACATCAGTTAAAATGCCTGGTTTAGACTGAGAACTGAGGTGAGGCGGACTTTAGTGGTAACAGAGCAAAATCGGGATCTACAAGTGCAATGTACAATGTGAATGATTTAACTGTATTATTCCCAGTAGTAAATTAGATGCCAAGGCCTCCCTGCATTGTACCAAAATTTGCATGAAATGAACACCAGAGACCAATTGTATTAAGACATTGGGAGCTTTTCTGTGTGTTACTCACGTAGCACATTTGTCATGCTTTCATCTTTGTGAATGTACATTTTTTTCATTTATTCGACTTCAGCATGAATTTCAAACTGTTGCCTACTTATCTTAACATGACTGTACTAATTAAATCTTTACCTTTGAATAACCAAGAGATACAGGTAACTTTGAAATACATATTAGTTAGATTCAAGCCAGTTAAATATTCTAATAGGAAAAGCATTGTCATTTCTTTACACTCTCTACCCCAGGTCCTTTAAGGAATGAAGTCAAATGCATCTTTTGCCAAGAAATAAGAACATGGCCAACAACAAGTCCAGTACGATACAAAACCATCAATGAACATGGCCCTGATTTTGGTGGTGACAGGAAGACAATATGGCTGCAACAACACCCTGTTACATGACATACGAGTCTTGGCTAGTCATAGCCTCCTGAAATGAACTTGGTAAAGCCATGCCTGCATGAAAACTCAGTCTCTTGCCTTTAAATATTCTTCTTCTATGGAATATTCATAGACTGGAGAGGATCCTTGTGGCCTTGGACGGACGTCTTCTACTGCCACTTCATTAACCTGTGGAAAAGAAATGAGTGGTGAGAAAGGAACATCCACCGTTAAACAGTCACCCATTTTTTTAGGAGAGTTTTTCTACTTAAGCATAGTCTCCTTCTGTGTACAAATCTTTCATTAGTAATGGTGGATGTAGAATAACCAATAACTCTTTCCTTAGGTCAAGAACAGATGCAATTCTCATTTAAGGATGTTACTCAAGAGCACAAGGGACAGACTCCTGAGAGACAAAAGCAGTGGTATGCTGATTTTGGTTTTCTTTATGAATTGTGTGCATCTATGGGCTGAACAGACTGAAAATACTGACAGATCAATTAGTAATAATTGAAAAAGACAGTAAAAATTCCCTCCCCTGCTTTATTTGCACACCTAACATTTGCATCCTGTGGCTTCAAACTTTATTGCCCTCTATAACCAAGCAAACCATGGAAGAGTCCCATCAGGATTTTCTGCTAACAAGCACTTGGCATGCTTCCTTCTGGAGTCAAATGATAGGGAACCTAAACTGGCTAAAACTATAAAGAAAATTTACTGTAGTCAACGGCTATGTAATAGTTTGCTAAAGCTTGGTATTAAACTTATGCTGGTGAATCATGGCAAAGATCAGATCACTTTATATTGAAGCATCATTCTGGCTTTTGAGCTGGCAGAAGAATCCTAAGCAGAAATACATTTTTGATGGGGAAAAAAAATCACCAGCAAGACTGAGCTATAAACAAAATATTTAAGATCCCATTTTAACAAGGTAACTGCCAAACCCTCATCCCAAAAAACCACAACTCTAAAAAAACTCACAGAATCTTCATCCTCTGCATCTGCATCAGCATCAGCGTCTCCTGGAGGTTCGGCCGGTCTCAGCTGTCGTCCAGAACCTGAAAGCAACATACAGGTTGTTGGTGTCCATGGGAGCCATGCAGAGCACAGAGCAGTCAGCTTGCAAGCTGAAGCCCTCCAGACTAGCACGCCCAGGGGACATGCATGGGCTGGCTGTAGAAAGGCCTGATTTCATTTAGATACCTTATCTCAGATCGCATCAGGCTGATCTTTCCAAAGATACCAGAAATATTCATATCCAGAAATGTAAAGGCTTTTGTGAAGGAAAAAGTCCCCAGATTGGAGAAAATGTAGAACTAGAAGTTGGCCAGATTTTTTTTTTACTACCAAGGGGGCCTTGAGGTGTGTATGGGGCATAATTGGCAGGGTTTTGGCAGCGGTGTGGCTGTGGGGTGGTCTCTGTGGGAGGAGGTCACGGACCACCCGGTGCTGGACGCAGCCGGTTGCAGCCAGGTCCACCTGCAACACTGAACCGATCGGAGGAGTTTCTGGCACCTCTGTGAAAATGTGTTTAAGAAAAGGTGGTAAACGCTGAGAAAAAGAGACAACATCACTGGAGGAGGAGGAGAAAGACAGAGAAGACCACACCAGAGCAGGAGGAGAGAGGAGAGATGGCAGAGCAGGAGAAATGCTGGAGCAAAACAGGATCTTGAGGAGGGGCTGGAGGAAGAAAAGCCACCTGAGCAGGGGCAGAGAGGAGGAGGCTCAACTCTGACAGGTCAGCGGCTGGTCGAGGAACCCACCCTGGGGCAACTGAGTATGAAACAAGGAGTGGAAAAAGAAAAGCAGCCACGATCTGCTGATCCCTGTCTCCTGTGCCATCCCTCTCCTCCCCAAAAGGACTGAGTATAGCCCACAGCGAGGGGATTGGAAACCAGAAAGAGGGGAAGAGAGGTATACGGAGGGGAGCTGAGGTGTTTTTCCCTAAGTGGTTTTATTTTTTAAAAAATATCAGAATCTGTAATTAAAAGTTCATTAACTGGCAATAAATTAAATCGATTGAAATCCTCCATCTCAAAACTCTTCTTCGCCTTTGACAGAGGTCTTATGACAAGAGCCGGAGAGTAAACAACATGAAGCTTCAATAGTCATAAAGACTCTGCTTTCTTGGTTTTTAAAAGTATTGAGGGCAGAGAGAGATGAGGTGAAGGAGATGGGCTGCTTGAAAGTATGATTCTGCTGAAATGCCTTAAATTGGGCACCAAAGAATGAAAACAGCATGAATACATCATCGTCTTCAGTGATCTGGGCTTAGCCAGTAGAGGACGGTGTGGCTGAATTACACATTCCCTGATGCACAGGCTCTTCTAATACATGCACAAGTCCTTGTCCTGATAACTATGTCTCTTCCCTGTCTCCATGCTCCATTTTTTCCAAGCCATCAGGCTGTCTAGCTCTCTCACACCCAGTTCTGCAACTGCCATTAGTATACATAGTTTTGGCTGTCCTAAACAGATCCTCTGGCTTAAAAATACGCTCAAACACTAGAGAAAACAACCACAAGCAGAACTGTGCAATTCACTCATTGTCTACTTTAAATGAAGAATCCTTGGGCTGGAACACAACATTTCTGGATGTGGGTATTACATGCTGTGTGTGCAGACGAGCTGGCACGACTTATGCACGTATGCAGTCACTCTAACCTACACAAGTTGCCAAGCTCTTGTTAAAATGTCTGTGATTTTGCTAGCCTTTCTTCATAGTTTTCTGATCTCCTACACTTATTTTTTCCTTGACTTTTTTGAAGATGAAATCATTTAGTACAGGCAGGGTTTTGAAAGAGTTATGCCACGTGATCAGTGATGGACCACTTTGTTAAGATGAATGGTAATAGTGTGCTTCCAGTGGGAATATCCCATGTCAGTCTGTGGGCCAAGTTTCCAACCTTGATAGAATAGAAGGCATCCTCATTAGCCATATGTACATCATCTTAGTCAGCTCTCCTGTGGTATTTTAGCTCCAGAGAACTAGGATCAACTCAGAACACATCAGGGGCTGCCAGACCATACCTCCTTTAGCCTTCACAGGACTAGTCCTGATGCCTATGACGGACAATTCTAGAAAATGATCTTAATGCAGATCCTAATTCAGATGAAAGACCTGCATAAATTGGCTTTTTTTTTTTTTTCAAAAGCCCTAGCATTTGCAATTTTCAGAAGCTCAAGAAAATTGGAAAATGAGCATAACCTTGTTAAAAAATTTAGATGTGGATTTATGAACACGATTTTAGGCATTTCTGTTTGAAAATTCTGGAATCCATTCATGAAGCTCTTTACCACATGTATTTTAATAAGCATCATATGAGGAGAAGAGCTGCAGGACTGAGGCTTGATTGTTTAATTTGCTTAGTGCTTCTAAAGATTCAGGTGCCAATAGCGAATTTTATGGCTGTTACTAAGATTCCAAGAAATAGTAAGTCTTGTGGCATTGCCACATCTTCCATGTGGGAGAATCCTACCCACAAGCCCTGCACTCCAGTAGAATGACTTAACAGGACATTGCTTGGATTGCTAGAGAGTTTGCTCTTCAGTGCAGCACTTCAAGGCTAATTACAGCATTGATCCCTGATGGCTGCCGATCATTTTGCTACTGGAAAAGAAAAATGAAAGAATTATCTGGGAGAATTCTTGGGCTGGTTCACTGCTGTTTCTCTTGTTTTACTCTGGTGTAACTTCAGTGACATTTTAGTTGTCTAGAACCGGAGCAATGCAAGCATGGGGCGCTCCTTTCTCAGGACTCGAATGGTCCTGTATAGTTTGTGCAGTGGATTTATCACCATCCAGAGAAGGTGACTCTGAGTCTAGGGTACTTCAGCTATCCTACAGGTTCTAACAGAGGTAAAACTTTTTAAATTAGATGTTTTAAACAAAGGATACTTACAATAATTAGGTGACCAACACCTTCAAAATCTTCCTGTTGCTAAGAACAGGCTACTCATAAAATCCAGGAGAATTAGATTGCTTCCTGCAGTGAGACCTGAACACTTATTTCCCATTGGGATGCCATTTTAAAACAACAAATGACACTGCCAAGTCTTGTTCAGCATGCATGTAGAGAGGTAGACCTGGCCTGGATGACATCTCATCTGGGCCTGGACCAGCTGTTGATCAAGCAAAGCAAAGCAGTGGTGTGTGAGGCACAAGGGTGGCTTCACATTCTTGGCCAAGTATTGGCAGGTGATTATTCTCCTTGTCCTTGCTAGAGGGGCTGTGGATCAAGGTTTGCCAAAATGTCACCAGAAAAAAAAAAAAAATCTCCTTCTGTTAAGATGCAAATCTGTTGCATAAAAGGCCTCTTTCACCCACCTCATGATGGGGAGGAAGAGAAAGAGTCCTCCTGTGAAAGCCTTTAGTAAACTGCTGCCTCTCCTAAATGGTGATAGTAGGACTCTTTCCTACAAAATGGAGCAACAGACTACTGTCCCCCAGGTTAATACAGATGTGGCTGAGATTGAGGGACATCAGCTACACAACTGACCTCCTCTCCCAAAGCTTCACACTGAGGCCTTTGCATCCATCCTGATTTCTCCAAACTCTGCCTACTTGTATATTGATTCTCCCCTCTATCATAGCTAACCCATAAAAGACTTCTTGTGCCTCTGATTCCTACCGTAGACTAAAATTTGCTTCAGATTTTTTCCCGATTCAGAATACATTAAAAATAAATCTATAAAAGAGGGGAATTACAGTACATCAATGAATTCCATTTTCAGCAAAGCCTTCTTTCTATGTATAAAAGACTGTGCCAATAAACTACGATTTATATGCATGTCATTTTCATGCCCCAAATAGTAGTGATGCCAACATTTTATAGGTTTTAACTTTTTTTATAAACTCTGGACAATCAATGCTTTGTTCAAAATGTTTTCATAAACAAGATGGAATTTACATCAGTGACTACTTCTAATAGCCACTGAACTTACTTCAGAACAAGGGAATTTTTGAAAGTAGGCAGTAGGACTTATATAGGCTGGAACACTTTCGTATCATAAGACTGAAAATTGTATTTGCTTTTTTAAAATGCAATTTTTAAAAAAGTATATATCTAGCAACCTAGCCGGACTGTTCTGGGTAAAACCACAAAAACGTAAAACTAGGTTGTTTTTTTGGTATTCACATTCTGTGGGTAATGGTCTCCAAAACCACATTTGAGACATTATAATGAATTTAAAATATGACAGTGTCATTGAATGCAAGCCAATTGTGCTTTAATGTATTGTATAAACTGAAGAGAAACCTAGCTTTAAGTGGGACACTGGCATATAAAATTACCATAATCTGTATACTTTAAAATCAAATAAAACAGCAAATGACAATACCGGAGATGTTGTTAAAAAAAGAAACTATAATGTTGTTTGCTGATCATCCTAGCTTCCTTGTTTACAAATTATATCCCTTTCTCTGCAATCCTTAGATTTGGGCTTTCTGCCTTTTAAGATTTTATACTAAAGTTATGTTTGCATATGAATGTAGTGAATTTAAGTAATCTGCTCTGATCTTTAAGCATGTAACTTTTCCTTGCATCAACTTCTTAAACATTACCTTTCTTGCTAAAAGTGGCTTTTTTTTGTTTTCTTGTACTTAATTTTGTTTTGGTTTTTGTTGGAGAGAACTAAAATGCTACTGTTGTGTTGTTTTCCCTGGGATTTTAATGTAGATCAGTCAAAACTGACAAGAGTAGCAATGGTTGCAGTGCACGTATTTTTTATAAAGATGCAGGTTAAATATTGCTCATTTTCAGGTAATATCCTCACCAGGAGAAGAGGTTCCTTCTTGCCATGTGCTGACTGGCATGAATTATCTAACTTGACTTCAACAACTAGTTTCTCTTAGCAGAAACCTGATTTGTGGTAAACATCTGTCCACAGGTGAAAACTTGTATGCTTTGCTCACTCATCAATTATTAGTTGTTAGTATATGAAGGTCACAACCTGTGCCTTTTCTTTACTAGGATTTTGGTGTTTACTAGTCACCATTTCTTAGCTGTGATAAGAAACAAACAGTCCTGTTTGTGCAGTATTGTGGAAACAAATAGCTTTGAGTCCACCGCCAGTTAGAAGACTTGTGCCTTAACATGTGGGCAAGGCTGGGAGATCTTTTGCTCAGGTCTTTTCTGACAATGTCAAACACACTCTGGGCACATAACCTGATTTGTATTATTAATAAGGAGAAGGAGGAGTGAATAATTGCAAGACAAACAACAACAATAATAGCTTAATATCATTGTTATTGTTGGCACTGTGTTTGACCCACCAAAGAATTCATACATGTAAGTCAGCAGTTTTCACAGTGCTCCCTCATGTGCTTATGTCTCATCGTAAATAAGGTTGTGCATCACTGCTGTCATGGACAGCTTCCACTGGGTCCTGTATCAGACCTCTCTTCCTGCAGCCATCGGTCCCTGGACCTGCTGATCTGTGTCTGTCCCTGTGCCCTCAGGCACCTTGTCATGGGCCTGGTACTTCTCATGCATGCATGGCTAGTCACTGCTAATGCACTGCTCCAGAATTCCTCCTATTTTTTTAAATTAAACCCCTTTCTCAAAATGCCTGATTTTTTCCCCCCACAGTTTGTTCTCCCTCTCTTGCAGGTATCGCAATTACTGGGATTCCTTTTCTTCCCTCAGAGCTCTCACAGCTGCCTTGAGCAGTGCTGGTGCGAAGCCCTGGAGCCCCTTCTGATTCACTTCTTATATTTGAAATAGGGAATATTTAGAATAGTTAGAATATTTAAAATTGTAGGTCCCAGTTCAGGAAAGCACTTGATAACAGGGACACTATGCACATGCTTGGCATTCAACTTGGCCTCTCAAGAGCGCTTTTTCAGATAGGTAAGTTCACCTGACTTTAGTTTACTAAGAGAAATTACTTACTTCCTTCAGGGTTATGGGCAAAAAGTCAGCAGTTCAAATATTTTACTTTTTCTTTGGCAATCTCAATGCTTCAGTTTCCACGTCTGCTTCTTTTTTATACCCATCCCAATCCACTGCCTCTATTATTTTGATGAGTCATTAAATTAATGCACCTTGCAGTGAATTCTTTGGGTTTCCCAGGATATCCCAGAAGACTGGAGACTGATGAATAAATGTAGATCAACCAGCTAATTAAAATGTCACATCAGCTAGGCAGTGTCATTAAGCATATAAGCTATTGCATTCTTGGTTTGGTTTTCTTAAAGTTCCCATGAATGAAAAATGGCCTAAACAAGATTTTTCTAAAAGCCCTCACAGACAAAGTTACAATGACAGCATTCCATGTCAGCTACCACTTTCTGGATACAAACATGAATTTTTGGCACTGAACTATTTTCACCACTTTCCAAAATCAGCTCTGCTAAAGATCTCTGAACCCAGAAGCAGACCTTTGTGTTCTGCTAACTGCATCAATTGGCTTGACAAGACAGAATTTGCCGATCCCTGCGCTAAAAATGTTGTGCAAATGATACCTACAAGCGCAAAAATAGTTACTTGGTATCAGCAGCAGCCTGAAATATTTCACTGTTTCTCTTTGTTTCCCCCAGAGTTTTTTTCCGCAGCTTGAGTTACAAATGGCAGTGGTGACCTAATGCTACATTAAAGAGGACTAAAAGCCTAGGGATACCGTAATGCCTCAAGCTCAACTGTTAAGAAGAAACAAACCATGGCAGATTTGTTGTCCAGAACTGCTGTCTGGAGGCTACATGGCAAAGAGCATCTGCTCTAATACCACACCTTGGGTTCCGCTGTGAATTTCCTTAAGTGTAAATGGCAAGGTTAAGTGTAAAGACCATGAACAGGAACAATTAGGAACACAGGAGTGTAGCAGGACTGCTCATTGTGAGGGGCTTGGCTGTGGCAGTTCAGAGCAATCGTGCCCACCACCCAAATCCTCCTGGGCAGTTTGGTGGAGGGGTCATGTCCTTCCAAGCAAGCAGTGCTGAAGGAAAATGATCCTGCAAGCATCAGTTGGCAAAGATAAGAATCTGAAAGTGCCTGCAAATAAACTCTTTTATGCATGCACTGTGTTCCTTGAGGAAGCTGCCACGAGGTTTAAAGCACAGCTCATGGCACAGGCTCTTGCACAGTCTGTGTAGGCTTGACCATGAACTCCAGCAATCTCATGACATTCCCAGTAAGCAGCTCCAACTATGCTGGGGAAAACCATCAGTGAAAAATCAAGACGTTCATCTTCTACAGAGATTTCCTAGCGCATTCCAGAGACCTGGATTCATTCCATTGTCCTGCAGGATCCCACGGGCTAAGTTACAACAACTGCTGGGCAGGGCTCTGGGGCACGGCAGGATCGCAGCGGGAATGCCGCGGCTGTCACTCTATCCGGGCAGGATACATGGCAATGGGGAGATGCGGGCGCAATGTCATGGGGAAGGCTGCCTCTCCCAGCCTCCATCGCAGGAATGTAATGTTACTTCACTTGAACCACAGCCAGCGAGACAGCAGGGGCACCCAGTAACTCCACCTAGACGAACCAGCTTGTCAGCTCTGAAATGAACGATTGCCACAGCGGAAAAAGCAGACGTTCCGCCTCAGAAAAAGTGATAAAGTGAGGAATAGCACCTCCCCTTTAGCGTTTCCCCTCTGCCCTGTGCTGGGAGTAGGACCCTCCCCACCAAGCCCTGAAATTCTGGTCTCCCTAATTGTTTCTGTGGGATGAAGACAACGGACTAGTCTGTGGAACGAAGATAAAGATTTTGCTGTTAAAGGGGTTTAACAGGCCTTATTATCTGCAGGATGCTATCAGAACCAGCTAGGCCTGTGTTTAAGCTATACTCCCGCCTTTGTTTTGCATTTGGTTTGGTAATGCTCCCTGGCTGCACTCTGTCACTGAGCTGCATACTTGTGCTGTGATGAATGTAGCTCAGACTTTGGAGCCGAAAGCAGGGGCTTGTAGCACAGCAGAGCTGAAGGAGCAGCTACTCCCAAATATCCAACGTGTGAATAGTTTCCTTCCATTCAAGGCATGAACAAGATGTTTTGATTAAATGCCTTGGTATGTTAAGCTGCCCTTGTCGGCAGTTAGAGTACTTCATTAAAAGCCTTCAAATCATTTCATCTCAAAACCTTCTGAAAACAGAAAATATATGTAAGTTACAATCATCAGTCTCCTCACCCATCCGGTGACCTGTTCATGAAGTTAGCTCCTACTTTTATCAAAAGGAACAGTACTCTCCTCTGCAAAGTACACCTAAGTAGAGAACAGTCTAGGGAATTAAGGTTTCTTACAGACCATAATGAGCTCTGTAGCATTTTATAGAGCAGTTTCTACAGGTTGACGAATATCAGGGAAGATGTGGAAGAGCACTGGCAACTAAGAGCAGATATAAACACTACCATAAAAGAGAAACTAACAGCCCCCAGATGAAAAGGAGAGTGAATGGCTTTCCTGTGAGTGTGTGTTTATTGATAAGCTCTGCCCACAGATTTAAAACTATTAAAAGCATGCCTGCTCACACTTCACAATAGGAGCAAAACCTTTAATGAGACAGATCAGAAAGCTCTTTATTTTTACAGTGGTCCATCTTTCCTCTGATGGTAAAGATAAACTTAATAGAATCCACAGGACATTTCAGAGCATGAGAAGAAATCGATCTGGTGGGGCTCTGCACAGACTTTCTCAGCTTGAGTCATATTTAAACACGAAAAGCCCCTGCCCAGTGGTTCTGTCTCAGAAGTACAGGTTCTGCATTTTCTCTGTAGTTTTAGTCTAACGATTGCCTGGAGGGTAGGTGTAATGTCCTGTCCTGCGTCTGTGTGTTTGCTTGTCTTAGGGAGGAATTTTCCTCTCTCAGGTCTTATGTGACAGAACGGGTTTCCAAGGTGTGTTTTACTTCCTGCACAAATTCCCATGGTGTTCTGGTGTATAATTACTGTGACGATAGTGTGACATTAGGACCCTCTCTGATAATTATCAATGATGATCTTTTTCCAGGACTGCAGGGCCTCTATTCTCACAAAGTCAGTAAGAGAAGGCAATCACTTTTTAGCAATTGTTGTTATGTATGTCCTAGCTCCTGGACTGAACCAAAATCGCTGACCACCCTTTTGGACAGGGCAAAAGTGGGTTAGAGATTCATAGCCAAATAAAGCAATAAAGACTGGTCTAATCCACTGTGATCCTCAACAGCTTTATCTCCTGAGACTCTCAATTTTATCTCTTGGGATATACTGCTTTTACTAGCAATTGAGTCTCTACCAGTGCTGTAAATAGTTGCATGGATACCCATCTAAAATCTCCAGGGTGTCACTGTCCGTCTGGATGGTCTGGATTTTAAGAAGGTCTTCAGGGGCATGTTGCAAGTGAAGTGCTCTCACTTGATTACCAGCTTCCCAGCTTCAGAAGCCCTAGTAGGAACCACTCTGCAGTTATTTGGTTATCCAATATATTGATTAGGCATACTGCAGCTTTTTTCACTCGAAACAAACCCCTTCACCTATATAACAAACTACTCTTTGAAAGTGAATGCAAAGCTGCCTTCCTCTCGGAGCGAGGGACAGTTGATTCCTACTGTCCTCCCTGTTAGATAGCTGTGAACTCAGTTCTTATCATGACTTGCCTAGAAGCGGAGGCAGGTGGGTGCCTATTGCAGATAAGGCCCATAAAGCTCATGCAAATTAACTTTCCCACATTCCTTCTCCTCATGATTCACCCCCCGAAGAATCCAGGCTTCTCCCAGGGCGGATTGCCTGTTCCACCGCCAAAGCACAGCCCTGCTCAGATTTAGAAATGAACCAAATGAATACGTTTCTTAAAAATGATTGTTCTGTCCATGTAGGCTTGATTGGCAGCCCTGGAGACTCAATTTCTCTGGCTGCAGAGTAAGTACTGCTTGAGAAGTAGTGGCCGTAACACCAAGCTGTTTTTTAAGGTAGCCCAGTACTGACCTGGAGAGATAGCAGGGTAAGCTGACTACTCTTTGTCCTCTCTCCAACATGTTAAAGGAGGATGCTAATTCTTGCCGCTTTTGGTAGAGAGTACATTTGTCCCCTAAGAATAGGTCTTAAGATAAGAATAAGAATAGAGGATCTACCAGCATTATGCAAAAAGCCCAAAGTGGGCTTTATATAAATGGCACTTACCACTCCAAATTAGAAACAGATTTTTCAGCCCAAACTGCTCTTCAAAACCACTGCTTAAAAAACATCCTTATCAGAATCAATGCACAGTAAAAATTTTTGTATTTTTATGTAACTATAAATATATATATACATGCATACATACATATATATATATTTAGGTTTTTTCACATGAAAGATCCTTATGGTCTAGGAAGATTTTTCATTTCTCTTTACCCCACTGATAAAATTCAGTGCAGAATTAAGTGCCCAGATGTAGCAGTATTAATGCAGTGACGTTACTTTGCACATCTCTCTGGTATGCCAGGCACAGCCCCTCTCAAAACAGGAATGCAGCAAAAACCTTGTAGCTTTTCCACAACCTTTTATGGGGTCTTTTATATAAATATCTGCCCTTGGAAACAGGTTTTCAGTTTGAGAGAAAGTTCCCTGGGCAACTTGTTTGGATGTAAAACATCACAGAAGAAAATATCTTTTAAGCTTTTAAATTCCTTAATGTATATGTAATACAAGAGATATAGGATAAAGGTGACAGAAAATTATTATGGGAAAATATTTTACATCAAAGATAAAGTTAGCAGTTCCCTCACTTTGTTAAGATAAAAATCTTTTCTGTCAATAAACAGTGATGGTAGCAAAACAGTATTTGGCACAGCTCACTTTCTCTTGTTTTTATGTGGAGTAGGAGAGTCCCTTTAAAAATGAGAGAGAATTTCTGGTTGCAGACTGTGGGTTTACAACAACATAAAAGCTCATTTACAGATAAATTTATCCATTGAGTCAAATTAATAAATTAATTAGTATAGTTCTGTTCACATCAATGCAATTAAAATCTGAATAAATGGACCACAAACTTGGTTTTCAGTCCAAAAAAGGTCAGATTTCAAAAGAATTCAACAGGTGATCTACCAGATTCTCTTCAAAAATGTTGTCTCCTTATTTCAGTCCATTGGTTTTCACCTCTTTTGTGAAAGTCTTTCCCTAGAAGATGTATACCTTGCCCCAGCATTTTCTGAACCTGCTGCTTGATAACTCTTTTTACAAATTAAATTTGTGAACTTAATCTTTATTGTTTGAAATTAGAAATAATCAGATATGTGAGACTGAAAAACATTGGAATTTTAAGTGCATGTTAAGTTATAGAAGGAAAAACTGAAGTTGACAAACTTTCTTTGCATTATATTTTTGCAAAAAAATTATTTGAATCTTTGTGTGTGGTTTTTAAATGATTCAGTGCTCATTTTCCCCCTCCGTGCCATGTAGCCAGTATTGAGGCACCCAAAAATAACAAACCAACATGCTTGCCTAACAGATTAGAGGAAAACACAGTTTAGTTAAGGAAATAGATTTTAGTTTTATGTTTCACAGAGGCTAGTATAAACAATAGGGAGAAACCATTTTTTAAAGACTCATGACTGCAGTTCTGGATTTCTTTTTGATGAAAGACTCAAATAGCGAGAAAGTAACTGCACTGCAGTTCGTCCATGTAGTAACTGGTGAATGAATTGAGATGGGTGGAGTTGTTTGAAAGCACTAAGAGGACTATTTCTTGGATTTGATTATCAACCCTAAGGCTGATTCATAACAGTTCCAAACATTCAGACTCTCTCTGTAATAAGAAAATAATGATATTTTCTGGAAATGAGTGACTGTTTCTTTATCATAATGGTCTATTCACACACAGGTTAAATATTTTTTAACTCAGTTAAACAGGATGCATTCTTTTTGAAGGCACACAGTAACGTTTTTCTCGATGAACAGCTGTGCTAGATTCAGACTAATGTATAAGGGAGAGTAAATTACATTTTGCCCTTTAGCTAGATCAAGGGCTCTGCTGAAATCAACAGCCTTGTACCAATACAAAGTTAGTATAAGGAAAAGGAAGACCCCAGGGCTTCAGTTACAGCCTCTGAGATCTACTGCAAATAGGTGGATCTGATTCTTCTCTCGGGTGGCTTCTGCAGAGTCATTTACATCTGTGCAGCAGGAGGACAATCCAGTGGCTTGTCCCTGCTTTGCAGAATGGCAACAACTGCCTTGATTTGCGGAGCTGTGGCGAGTTTGAGTGCAAGAGGATAGAATGGGAGGCACCTGGAGATGCCCCTCAGTCCACCTGTAGATTTTTCTGCACATCGTTGCAAAGAGTATTTTAAAACCAATGATGTTTTACTACTTATGCTCTCTCACACCCTGCCTCATCCAACGGCCCCAGTGAGAACTCTCTCCTTTCTGTCTGTGAGCTGCGGTGCATCATGTGCAGCAGAGAGACTACTACTCTCTCCTAAGGAAGGTGCGGTTTTGTTCCTTGCCCCACCACCATACACAGTTTACAGTCAACGAAACCAGAAAAGAAGAATGATTGCTAACATGAAATTATCCTGTCTACTGTTTACAGGGTGGAATAATTTTCACTTTATCTTCAACAAACAAAAAGCTCCACCACCATCTTACTGTGACATTTTTAAATACTGCAGTCCCAAAGTCCTCCATGAACTGAGATGTCAATAACATTTTAGCAATGACTGAAATATTTGCTTTATATAGTGCTGTTGGGGTCAGTTTTGACAGCATTCTGCAACTACACTGAGAGCAGAATTTGTTCTTTTTTCATTGCAAATACTTTGAACGCTATTTAATCATGCTTTGAACACTCTTATGGGAAAGGTCTGTCCCCATTTGACCAAAAGGGAGCAAAAGAAACAGAAAAGCACTGGGCTGATCTTTAAAGAAGACAAACAACCAGAGCTCTCCTGTTTTCAGAGAAATCAAGTGTTTGACATCTTTCAATGCAGGGCTTGATGCAACTGGGCACAGATGGGAAAAGGGCAAAGACAACCCACACGTAGCCCAGAGTAAGTCCTGCCTCAGGAGCTGCTAACTGAAAAACAGGTCCTTTTACACTTCTACACCAGCTAAATCTACCACAGTAAGACTATCTCGAAAGGTTTGGAAAAGACATGAGGGCCAGGGTGCGTAAGACCCAGAAACAACAATGGTAAGCAAAGCACAGTGGACAGGGCCAGGGCTAAAATGTAGGATCTCCTGGGGCATGTTCTTCTGCTTACGGATTCGGTTAGGGAAAAGAGCTCTTTGTTTTTGGAACACAGCTTGGCCAACACTTGGTGCTGGATCTTGTTCTTGATCCCTGGACTTCAAAGGCCCATTCTCAGAGGGCCTCTGCATGCATATGCAAACTACATGTTGCTGCGGGATTATCCTCTGCAGCTGGAACCACTGGCCCAGTTCAAAACTTCTGGACTGATAGGTACAAGAAGGCTTTGAGGGTTTTGTTACTCTTATCGCTTGGACACATGTGGCTATTATACGTTACTCTGCACACCTCTGCAGCAGGGAGGGTCATGAACGCTTCACAGCCATTTGTCTGAAGAGAGGGGTCTGAAAATGTATCTGAACAACTTCTAGGGAAGTTTAAGCTCTCCTTGCTGAGCAGTGCCAGCTCACGGATACTGGAAAACACATTTTTCATGCATGTGTTTTTTATTAAATGCAGCTGTCAAAAAAGAGGAGGGCTCATGTTCCTGAAAAGGTGAAGCAAAGAGAAGACAAATGGTTGGAATAAAGCATTAACAGGAATGTGCCTACTCTGCCTAGGCAAAAATCACCACTTCTGTAGAGCCTTCAGGGCAACCTTTAAACTAGCTGGCTCAGGGACTAGTAGCTGTCTAGCTGCGGGATTTCAGTGAATGCTGTACAAACCCAGCCAACTCCCCAGGGAAGTCAGTACTTGCTGCACAAGCCACTTCTCCCTGTCCCCAGACCCACTGGACAGACACTGGCTCTGCACGAACTACACCTTCCCAGTGCCGCATAGGCACATCTGGAGAGAGAGATTGTCTTTAACTAAGCCTTGCTCTCCCTGCCATGCTGCAGATAATGTGTTCCAAGTGTGTTGGCAGTAAATTTAAACCATCTACCGCAATCTGATAATGCTTACCTCTAATCATTTTGCTGCAGTAAAATTATGGAGGTGAAAAAAGCAAAGGCAAAGCGAGTGTTTGTTTGCTTGATGATAATTTTCCTCTTATTCAATAGATACAGATTCAGATTTTGTCCTCTCATCTAAATGTGTATTCTGAAGGAGTTCAGCTGGATTTATTCCAGTGCAATAGCAGAATTTGGCTTGTGATCTTCAGATGACAACATCAGTTAACAGACTTGCTTATTTCTCTGCAATATATTCTTTGGGTTTTCTATGAAGTTTCTATTCAACAAGCATAATAGTCTAACTAGGATGCAGTGGTATGGCAACAGTGTACCACATAAATTAAGCTAACTCTGGGTAATATCACAAAAAAATATGTGTTTATAGCTTCATGCCAGTTTCTGACTAATGCTTTTGTTTGTTGCTATAGCAAACCACACATGAATCTGATAGCCAAAAGCATGTTTATGACTAACCTTAGCTCTCTGGGGATTGAAAATATGGAATAAAAAAAACCCAACCACAATACACAATGTGAGGAGAACATGATAGGAAACACCTTTTTTGGCATGAGTTACTATGAACATTAAAAGTGAAGAACATCATGAGTGGAAAACATTAGGAAATGGGAACTGTGGGAATAACCGGCTTTAACCCACGACGATTCAACTACAGCTTTTATTTCACATCGCAAAGTTGTCTGTGCAGGACTAGAGTATATTGCAGGAAGTCCTGGCTGCCTGTTAAGGGACAGATTTAAGCCTCTGAAGTCTGGAGAAGCTTTGGATATCACTTTAAAACATTCAGACCACTTTACTTGAGATAATTTTTACACTCTGCCTTGACACCCAGGACACTGGTATTCACTTAATTAATTTCTATTACAATTTATACTTCAGTAGTTTCCAAGAGCCTGACCCAAGACTGACACCTCATTACGCTGTTCAAACACACAGTGAAGAACAATGCTGGCCCCAAAGAGCTTTCTGTCAAACTAATGGGGAGAGCCAAAGGGAGAGGAGGATGGAGAGAGGGAGAGTGGGAAGCAGAGACAGAAAGGCGATGTGACTGCACCACCTACCAAATCAGAGGCTGAACCCAGGTGTCTTGCACCCCAGTTCACTTGTCTGATTCAGGTTGCCAAATATGCTACTGTGGGAAGAAGAATACACTACACACCCTGCAGAGGAGGGAAAATCAATACCATTAAAGTGATTCCTAAACTAGGATAACTTACAACAAAGCTACATTATGTCAGGCAAAATTTATATTAGTGTTGCCCTGTTATTCTTAATAACATCTTTCCTTCATGGGTGAAAAAAAATAAAGGGGAGTATTGCTGTGTACTGTATAGACACTGAAAAGATCTGTGTTTTCTATTGATATTAATTACTCTGCTCTAGACTGCATATTGCATCTTTATTCACAGATTTTTACTGTGCATAAAGACATATGATTATCACAATTCATGGCAAGTTCTTCCATCATCTCTCCCAACACCCAGCAGAGAGTTTTGAGATCGTATACAGCTTTGTGCAGAGGAAGGTCTGACCAAGCTGTAGTGTTCCAGGTATTTCCAAGGGGATGTTCATGAAAGACATCTTGACCCATGAGTAGGATAAAGAGGACAGTGTCATAAATGGAAGCATACAAAAGTCCGTAGGACTCAGATGATACCTGCTGATGATTTAGTGCCACAGGATCAAATTTGGAAGTACTGAGATTTCATTCTGTGCCTAGTGAAGCAAGACATCCATGGGCCTCAAGGAAGCTGATATATGGCATGCTACATCACACTCATCTTGTAATTCAGACTGTGATATGGGCTGAGATCAGCTTTGATACTGTCTTGTAAAATCCAGCAGAGCACACAGCATTGCACACAGTAATCATGCCTGCATCCTTGAAAGAGTAAATATTTTAGAAAAAAATGCAAGCTTTTTGTAGATTAGCCATGAATTCAATTGATGTATACAGCAAGTAGCATCAAGATATCAGTGTTGTATAAAGTGAAAACAAAAGGCAAATAAGATATAGGCAGAAGTTTTCCGGCTATAACCTAAATATCACTTCTGGACTACAGAGCAATTGCTGGTGACGTGCAGAAGGCCATGTATGACTCCTTTGCTTTCACATGCTTTTTCAGTTCTGCAGAAAATGCATCTTACAGAAGAGAAAAAAAAAAAGATGCCAGGCTTCTTTCCTCCACATTGAGAACCTGAAAACAGCTTTGGGTACTGGAAGCACCATAAGGAGATCACTTCAAAATAGCTACCTCACTCCCTGTGACTTACCCAAAAAACAACTGCTCTTCCCTGTGAGTGGTGCAAAAAATGAGATAAGAGATCATAAGCATAGATGAAAGAGGTTGCCAACCCAATTCCTGCTCTGAATAACTTTCTGATCTGTAGTAGCAGAAGGCACTGGTTACTGGTACTTATGGATACGTATTTATGCAGGCGCAGTGCTACTTAATGAACATCTTTCTCTTTGGGCTCTCAAAAGGCCTCTTGCACCCTCTGGGGTATCAATCACCCAGACAGCATTGTCTGGCGCGTATGAATATGCTAGCTTGGCAGCTGCAGCATTTGGTCATGGTCACCAAGAAAGTCCCTGCACCTGCCCAGAGCACCATGTGAAAGCAGGCGAGCTCTCCCTGCCTCACAGAAAGTAAGGTAGCAAAGCAAAAAACCCCCTTGCTCAAAGTCACAAAGCAAGCTGGCAGCAGAGCCAGCAATAAATACAACCCAGATGTCCTGGATTCCACCTCCTCCCTGCACCATGCTGCCTCTCTTAGCTCAATGCTGGAAGGAAATGTTTTACATTTACTCATCCCTCCTTTTCCTTTGTCAATAGAAATTAAAGCAGGCATCTGACTGCCTAAGCCTTGAATACTCCAATGGTTTCCAAGGCTTGCAGTGAAGTCAGCCAACATTTCTATTGATTCCAGCCCTAATGGACAACTAAAAGTGATTTCTTTGCCAACTAGCCTATCAGTGCAAAACTCATCTAAGCACATATTACTTTTATATAGATATGCATTGTGTATATATATATTTCATGACTTTGCAAAGAACCACTAATCACAAAAATACTATTGTTGCAACTCAGCTATTGAATAGACCAATATATTACTATTTAAAAAATTAAAATACTGCATCATGGTTTTTGCAAGCATAGATTTAAAACAAGCCTCTATACCTTTTTACTGTGTTGAAAGGTAGGAAGTTCTGTCAGGGTGGTTCTTGCATTGAACCTGCTCAGGTTTGCTTAAAGACTGATGTCTAATTAGCATTAATTTTCCATTAATTTATTTTGTGAACAAAATGTCCAAATATTTAAGATTTGATCATTAAGTTATCTATGGTGTCTGTGTGGAAGGCCACTTCCATTTATTTTCCAAAAGCGACGTAAATCTCATTTCCATGGGAATACGTCATGTCCTGTCAGCAAAATATCCTTACTGCTGTCAGCCCAAGGTGAGTCCAGGTCTCTGAGCAGTTGAACACACTCTTACATGTAGTTCTTTTTTAGCCTCGAGGAGAATGCTGCTCCATTTTTCCTGCCTGTCATCATAAAAATCCAGCTGGGAGTTGTAGGTGTTGTGCTGCTGTTGCTATAACTCCACTGCCAATGTGTTGCTCTGGCTACGGAAGGGTACTTTGGAGGAGCTGGACAGAAGTTAAAAAGAAATGCAGCATTGCACATTGTATCCTTCTCTCCCCTGAACACCCGAGGGGCATGACAGTGGGAACAAAAGCTTTAGCAGCTGCAGGTTGCCTAAAATACTTAACTCCTCTTTGCAGAACTCCCTCATTTTTCTTGACTAGAGGACAAATGTATGCAAGATTTTGCATTCAGGTCTCCAGGCAGAGGTCTCTGCCCCTCTGCAAGACAGCAGCAGGAGATCCCACACGTAGCAAGATCACAGCACTCATGCTCAGTCATACTATGTGCCTCCACCACGAGTGCTTTGCACAAACCCACGTGCTGGATAACTGCATCCACAGCTTTGCTCCAGGCAGCAGGGATTTATGATGACTGACGATTTCGGAGAGCTTCTAGACAATGAAATAAACCAAAGCACAGCCCAAAAAAGCCTTCCTGCTTTCTCTGTAAAACTGTTTCCACTATTTCCTCACTACTGCCACCTCTGTTTTGCTCAGCTTGCTTGACACAAAGCTTGTAAGTCCTCTGAGGCACATCTGGGTAGGTGGCTATATATCACTTAACATGGTGGGGACCTTAACCTGCCATCAGACTGCAGCAGCAAAAAATGACAAGAATAAGTCTTGACAAACATGACTGGGTTGTGCCATTTTTGTGCAACAATAGTAAGTTTGACAGATTTGAGTCTGCCTTCATCCAAGAGACTTTGTTTTCAGCAAAGTCTCTGCAAAGCAAGAAACTCTCACTCCTCCTCGGAGCTACTGCAGCCAGGTTAAGGACATTGCTCCTTGCTGTGATTTGTCAGTGCCAATTTAGCAAGTCCCAGCTACCTTCCCCTGAGCATGCAGGCTCTGGCTGGCCTCGTACATAGTTCCAAGTGTGTATGAGAGCCAAAACCTTATCGCAGTCCATCTCTGTCTCCTCACAAGAACAGAGTTAGTGGAGGAGGTAGCGTGGTCGGTTTGTCCTGGTGTGACAGCCAGCTCCTGTTTTGGATCAGTGGATGATGGTTTTCCCTCCCTCTCTGTCCCTTATCAGGCATTTAAAAGAGAAGGATTTGTGGGGAGGAGAAAATGCTAATTTTCATGGCTTTTTATGCCTCTTTTGCCCTCCCTTTGCTCTGGTGCAAATGAAAGCCCCAGGACCAGGCTCATGGGCTAAGTTTGTGCATGCTACCCAGGGGCCTGACTTTTGTCAGCCCAGGCCATAAAATAACAGTGTGATGGTGCAGAGGTGTTCACACAGCACCTGAGTTTACCTGCAGTTCCCCACACAGGGGACTGCTGTCAGAAGACCGGTTTTTGATGCATGTCACAACTTGGGAAAGCATTGCGAAAGCACTGCTTCCCTATCACACAGCAGGGCAGAGACTGATCGTGAGCCAGCAATGAACCTCAAACACAAAGGAGTGCAAATAAATTAATAAAACACAGCTGAGAATGGCGGGGGCAGCGGTCAGCAGAAACACCCCAAACACACTGCCAGCTGCGAGGACTGCTCTGCGTCTCACTGCTTATGTGCCAATACAGCTCTGCAGCGCCTGGGTCTGATGCAATGCCTACGAGGTGTTTCCTCTGGGCTGGAAAGGCTGTGGTTGCCCATGGGGGTGAGGAAAGGGTTTTGCTGTGTGGGGTTGTCTCACCCGCACTGGTTTTCACTGTTGTCTGGCTGGACGTGTGTGTATGTGTGTGTGTGGCCCTGTTGGCCGCTCTCTCAGTGTCCTTGAGAAATAGTCCAAAATCATTGGGTTTCTTTCTCTGCCATTTGCTTCTGTCCCTGCTCCAGGGTCATCTTTGACTCCATCACTGTATCACGAGGGTTTGCAGCACCTTTAGGCAGTCTCACTGAGGCGCTGGCAGTGGGGTGTGCTGTGGGCTCCTCTGCTCCCAAACCTGTATTTTTGCCAGGGTATCTTCTTTCACTGCTGCCTCTGCTGGGCAGAGTGATCCCAGAAACACCAGCCTGCAAAGGACTTCAAGGTGGGCCTGTTACAATCTTCCTTCATGGCTGCTGTATGAATTTAAACTTTTCTTCAGAAAAAAAGCTCTAGAAACTGAAAATAGGAAATCAGGGTTTTTTCCACAGGTTTTCCTACCCAAGCCTTGCCATTGGCTATGGTCCACATCCAACAGATTAATCCGTGTTTCAGAGCACCTTGCACCTCTCCAGCAATGAGTGCCCTAAACAGCCCTGCCAGCACCGCACTGCCAGGCTGAGCGCCATTTGTCTGCATGCAAACACCCCATCTGCTCAACCATCAACCCATCTGCTCTGCCATCTGCCCACCACAGCCTTCCCTACTGCTCCGCTGTACAGTTGTCTCCTGGGTAAGCCATGGTCCTATGCTGAAAGAGAGGGATTGCATCATTTTTTAAATCAAGAGAGAGAGACATTTCTGCATTTGTACAGCAATGTGCTCCAGAGCCCGTAGGTTGACTGGGACGTCATCTTGCCAGGCGCTGACTGGACGTACAGTAAACGCTGCTGACACATGTAGCTATGGGTGCTGGCCTTGAAGTGACGAAACGCTGCTGCCCGCCAAACAACATCCGTGCTACCAGATTCCCCCTACCTACAGCCACTGAGATCCTGCCACTCTGGGATGCTGTATTTTCCAACACTCTCTGAGCAGCCTGGCCTCTGAATAGACATACCCCATGCGTCCACGTACCCGCCCATGCTCGCAGTCCTGCTGTGCTCATCAGCAGCAGAAGAGCAACGATGTTCCAGGTCCCCAGGACGAGCCCCATGGACTAGGGCTGGCCACATGGTCAGGATGTGAGCAGTTCTGCAGGACCGGGACTGTTTATCCATGGTAGCAAAGCAGAAAAAGGGAGAAAGGGAGAGAAGGAAGGGGAAGCATGGGGCAGAGCTCCTAGGAAAATGTGCTGTGGACAGTTTGCTTGGGCTCCTCGGAGACTCATGACGGCTGCTGTGATCTCACCATGAGACCCAGGGATGATTTGTTGTCACATGCACTGAGCACCCTGTTTTCTTTCTAAGAAACAAGCTGGTATATTTAGGAGAGATTACATTCATTCTTGAGCTTATCTGCAAGTGCTAGGCTTATTCTCTGGGCTTTAAGGTTTATTTAGAATAAATAAGGTTTATATATTTGGTTGGTGAAGCATGCAATGTATACATTATAATTATGCAATTAATGCCCTAATCTCTGTGATGAGCTTTCCTGGCATAACCCAGTACAGTTATCCAAAAGCTTCTTTTTAATCTCTGAGGAAGGATAATTTTTAAAAGAAAAATATGGTTTCTTCTGCTATCTCTATCCAAACCATTTCATTCACAGATTCCTCTTAGACTGACTGAAGCAGCTTTCAAATCCACTGTGGACATATAATCCAAATACACGTGTAAGAGCACAGTGCCATTACTAAACGTGTTCCTTTCATAACAGTTCTGTGGGAGTCCTGCCTCCATCCAGCTCTGTAAATCACTGAAATTTCCCCTTATAAATACCTGTGTGTGAAATACCTTTCAAAAGTCTGTTTTACACCACTTAAACAGTCATTAATTTTCTAGCCCAACACATGCCCCAAAAGAAGAGAGTGATAGCAGAGCCCAAGAACGTATTACCCTTCATGACCAGTCCAGCACTGTCTCTTCATAGGAAGCCTGATTAATAAGTTAGCATCACTACTGCACGCATCATTTGCCTTTGCAGCTATCCGTCACCATGAGTACAAATGCCGTATGTAGTCATTCTCATGTGAAAATGCCCAGTTTGCCTCCAAAATGGGCTCTGACTAACTGGTTACTTTAATTAGGCACTGAGTTGTCCGAGCTATTTGTTGCGCAAATACTTTTTTTCTCATAATCAAGCCCATTATGTGAAAAAGTCAACCTTAAGGAGTGTGAGGACACAGTTCATATAAAAATCAATGCAACCTTTCACTAAAACATAAATCAGATCAACTCTGACATATATGAAAATATTTAGGGAATGCTTAATGACATTTTTGTGTTCTTGTAAATTATTTGCTTTCGGCTGATTTTAGAAGCAGGAATAGGGAAAGCTCAGCTCACACTGGGAAATATCAGCAATGGAAACCACTAGCTTTCTCGTGATAGTTTCACAGATCTTCGGCTCATATACGTTCCAATAAACCCGCATACATTTCAAACAAAAAAAACAACCCAAGCTTTTGGATGCTTATCTGATCCGAGGGAGAGTTGCTAACCTCTTTGAGGTTCAGCAAAAGCTGATTTCTAACTATTTTTCAAAATAACCACTTAGACATTTTTCCCCTCCAGAACATAATGCAAACATGAGTTAAATCAGTTCTTGCTGTGTAGAAAATTTATTATCCCATTCGCTACCAAACTCTAATTTTTGCTCCTGCATGCATGTCTTTTGAGTTTCTTCTTCACGCTAAAATTTCCTTTTTGGAATTCACTCCTCCAAGTAATTCTGCTAAGGCTGGATCTTTGGATTAAAATGAGAATGACATGAGGCAAGGAAAAGAAAGGTTCCTGCATGTACTTATTTTGAGGGAAAAGTAAAGCGTTGTGCCTGGCTGTCAGTCAAAGGGCTGGGTGCTGGGGCAAACCACACAGCAAGTAAATGAAGAGGTGACCTGTGGAAAGCTGAATGACTTTAGCTTTCTAGGGCTGGTACAGAGTATGGGATACTGAGGAAAAATAGGGATGGTTCGACTAATAAAATGTGTGAGGTTTCAGGACTCACTGCAAGGTGGAAGATTTTATATCTATAGTAGTTTATTAGACTATTTAGCTAGGACTTGTAGAAATGGGAAGAAATACATGCAGCTTGAAACCTTTGCTTTCCAATGCTGGTTGACTGAGGCCGCAAACATACCGCTCTTCGAGCGGGGAGAGCTGAGAGGTCAGTGGGCAGGTAGAAAGGTATTTAAAATCAGATGGCTGCATGGATAACAGCTGCTCCCCTGACTCTGCAAATGTCATGCACAGCCCACTGCTATCAAAATCCAGTGGTGTTTGTTCTCTTAACCACAGAGAAGAAATAACATTTGCCCAACAGTGAAGAACAGCTACTATGTCTTTGGAGTCTTGAGCATTCGTCAGCAAGCTTGGAAATCATATAAACCTTATCTCCTTGTTTGTGTTTTTGAAAAACAGATAACTTTGCCCTCTGAAGACACTGCTATCTTTATTGGGCAGATGAAGTGGGCTCGGTGCCTGCTCTTCTTCAGGCGCTCGCATTCCTGCTCTGTGGAATTTCACTGTGATTTGGGCTGTTACTGTGGCGTGGGACTCACTCCCTGCAGAGCTGCCGTCCCTATGCCATGGGAGCAGATGGGTGTCCTATCAGTTACCTTGGCTTATTTATTACTTACATTCCGTAATAACATATTTTGACTTGTTCCAGCCACTATGGACTACATGTTTGATCAGATTTGGATGGTGAACCCATGAGTTCCCCTTCTCTGATAGAAAACTGTAGACCCATTCTCTGCAGTAAGTAAGTCAGCTGTTAATTCCAGATATTTGGCTACCCATAGCCTCCTTTCAGGAAGTAAACATGTTGGTAGGAAGCATTTAGTATGTGAAAGGTCCTCTCCTAGCCTGAAGTTTTGTTTTCCAACATAAAATAATGAATTCCAGCCTTGACTTTATAATCTGAAGTGACATGAGCAAACACGTGGATTTAGCAAGTTTCACTAGGTGTAGCTGTAATCCTCCCGCACTGGCGCTAGGCACAGCTGTGGTTCATCCAAAGGATCTTTCTTGCCACAAGAGTGTTGTCTTGATTTCTGTTGCATGTGGAGAGATGGCAACCTAGTCTTGGTAGGGTTTAATCTTAGCTCCGTTAGGAGCTGAATCCCCTACATTGCTCAACCCTGCTCCACCTCTTGGCTTTGGAGGGAAAAGCCTGCTAGGCAGATTGGAAGTTACAGCTAAGGGAAGCAGGAAAGGCAGTAGTCATTAGATTATGTTGTCAGGAAAACAGTTTTTTTAGCACACTAGGGCTCAAGGATGTGGCAAACTGCCTGAAAACAAAAGCTCGCCCTTGGTTGCTCTGCCTGTGCCTGTGCCGAGGGCCAGGTCCCCTCCTCGCTCAGAGCAGGGCTAATGTTGAGGCCTTTCTCAGCCTTACTGGTTTGGCTTGAACCTGCAACATGGAGCCCAGAAACACAGTGAGATGTTTTTCCAGAGGTGGAAACCCTGATTTTTCCAGTGTATATTTTGCTGCTCCCTGATGTGAGGGACATTATGGAATGCAAAAATAGCTACATGAAAAAATAGATTGAATCTATTTACTCAGAATATAAGCCAGTAACTTTCACACCTTTCAAATACACTGCCTTATATTCTGATTATTTAGGTCTCCTGATGTGAGGAATCCTGGAAAAAATCTTACTTAAATCCCTCAGTGTTTTACACTTGCATAGGATGAACATAGACATTTCTCTGCCCTAGTAGAAAACTTGAGGAAAAAAAATGACCCAATGTTCTGTGCATCTTTAGAGGTTCAAACCAGGGAATATACATTCCTGTGGCTTCATACAAGACATGACATTTCAGTAAGATCCCAATGCTGTACGTCCTACTCCCTCCACTCACAATGACAATGTTAAGTAAAGTGCCCGTGAAGTTCCTGGCATGGCTTCCCGGAGGAGAGTGCCTCCAGGCATGGGGCACTGAACCCACTGAAGTCAACAGGAGGTTAACTCAGATCATAGCTATTCCCCTGACCATGTATTACAGGCTGTTGGATTTTGTTTCAGTGATGAGCTTCAAGTACAGCCAAAAGTGAATAGAGGCACGTTGACCTCATAGTTGTGAATACAGATTGAGCGTCCAAGACAATTAAAAGCAGAAAATATGTGCCATTTCCAAACCCCTGACAAATCAGTGCTAGAAGTTACCGCTGCCCCATCTGACTGAAAAGACGTTAACACCCGCTGTAGAGGAGGTTGGAAGGCAGCCATCCTCAATGGATTGCTTATGAGCACTGACTAGAGTCAAACTGACTTCAGTTGGAGATTTACACAAGCCTCGTAATCTAATAGTAGAGTTTACTTTACGAGAGTGCCACACCAAAGATAGTAAAATGCAATTTTAGCTAACAAATCTACATGCTTCTACAGAAAAGCTACAGCCATCACGGAACGTGTCAGCACTGCAGAGCGCCTGGCGCAGATTTATAGTTTTCAGTTTATTGCTGAAGAGTTATTGTTAACTCCATTGTTATGGAGTTACTGCAATTAAAAGTTCCAGTCACACTTATCATTTTTAAACATAGCTAATAAAACTCAATAAATTCTGAGACCTTATATGTTGTCCTGTGCTGTTAAACACCTGAAACTTTTTCAGGCTGTATTTTTGACCTATGTTAGGATAGATTTTGGAAGTAATTTGGCTGTCATAAGCTGCTTTTCCTCTAATTTTCTTGGATATGCAAAATTCCCTATCATTTTCTTTATTATAGTAAGAGATACAGCAAGGCAATACTTAGTTTTCCCTTGTGCATGCAACAGGTGATCATAAGCTAAGTACTGTGTCTCTTAAGAGACACCTTCCAACTTTCTGTGTTTCTTATTTCATAAATTATAAAGAAGAATGGTTATTTTTGTTCTAGAGGGGTAGGCTTTTGGTGTTTTCTCTCGTGTGAGTAATGTTTTTTCTATGACAGCTTTAAGAACATGTACTTTTCATTCTCTCTACGGGTGGCTACAGGTACAAATCCTGCTTCTGATCATCTGTATTCGTGCGTTCAGAAACATATTAAGGTACATGGATGAGGCAAAGAACCTAGACAGGTGGACAGAATAATTTTACCCAGCATATTTCCTAGTGCTTTGCGAACTAGCCTCAGCAGCCTCTCAGTGAACACATACAGGATCCCACTTCTACTGACAAGGTTATGGATCTGTTTTTTAAATGCTTCAAGGTTAACCTTAGTCTCAAATACCACTAACATACAGAGATCCTAGTGCCAAGTCAGTGTATTATGATATATATATATTGCAAATGCTATCTATTGAGATATAATATCCACACAAATAGAACTCCTCTTGTAGAAGCACAGATACTATAAAAATCCAAACATATCTATGGGGAAAACAAATAACAGAAAATTCATATTCATCAGAAACCAACTTCACTGTAAGTAAATTGCAATTTGCACTTTGCAATTCATTGCAACAACTGGGACTGGCTCTTTGTACTACAAAAGAGTTTCACTATCTTTGAGACCATACGATGGGTTAAGTATACAGACAGAGGAAGTAAGAAAAACAACGTGCACGATCTGGAATAGAGATTACTGAATGGAGGGGTGTGTACAGGACTGAGAACCAACATCCCTCTGAGAGCTTTGGGAGGTTTAGTGGACAAGCTTGAAACCCCTGCATTAAAAATGTGGATCAGAAACTTTTTAGCAGGCTGAACACATTCGTTCATTCTTGATCTCACTTCTTCCCATACACAAGAAGGAGACAAAGCTTTACGCCAGGTAGGATGCACCTTGGCTGGAGTTCTGGCCATAGGTTTTCCCCAGCAGTATCGCTTAATGCACAGCATCTTCAGGTTTTGCTTATCAAGTACAGCAGCTGGGAACATTATGTCTTTATAATCAGAATGTCGAGTTTCTGTATCAAAGGACGCAAAATACACACGCCCACATCTCTTCGCAATTTTAAAAGCCCATCATCTACTGCAAACTTGTGCAATCTGCTTCAGAGATTAAAAAGAAAGAAAGAGAGAGAGAGAAAGGGGTTTGTTTTAAAAAAAAACTTACCAAAAATAACTGAAGTTCTCTAAAGTTGCCCTGAAGTTGAAATAGCCCAGAACACCAGTGCAGAGCCTGCCTTAAACTCTCTCTCTTTCTCACTCCCCCTCTCTCTCCAGCAATTGGAAGGAGGGCTGTGCAGAAATTCAGCAAACAATTTTCCTTCTATGTCGACCGGGGCGTTCCTCTACGGGCAGAAAGGGGATGGCTAAGCCTGGGTGAGGCTTGTTGCTATCCCCAAGCCAAATAGCGCTGTCGCAGATTACACAGCTTGTGAAATCCAATCCTTTTCTTTACTAAGGCAACAGCTGTACGGCTTCAGCTGAGGCGGGAGCAGAGGGTAGACCCTGGGCTTGTTGCTGGTCAGGTTTTCCATGCTGGGGGACACGGAGGAACCGGGGTACACGGGTTTCCATAAGCTCTGTGTCTTCTCCCTGCTTACTGCCTACAGCTACAGGCACGAGCGCACGCAGGGTGGAGATACGGGGCAATTTCCTTGGGACTGAAAGTATATGGGATGTGGGCGCCCGCGCAAAACAAACATCTCTTTTCCTGAAATTCATTTCCAGCCTTGCTTCAGGACATAAGTGGGTAATTAACATTATATGTATTAGTAAATGCTCATGCAAACATGCACACACAGAGGATGCAGTCTGTCACAACAGCGTGGTTCAAACGGGTTTCAAGGCTGTTCTAGTGTCCTCTTTAAGTTCATTTTTCCTTGTCATTTTTAGTCAGCTGTTTAATACTTTCTGAAAAAACCTGAATGCTGAGCTGACAGAACTTACACCAAATGAAGCGTTATCATGGCTCGCAGCATGGCAGTGCCAGTGTGCTTAGTGCTGCCTTTGCAGCGTGTCCTGATACTAACACATGAAGAAAGCCGCTTAGCACCAGCAGAAAATGATTTATTAAAATTCCCAGCCCCTCCTCTCACCTGTTTCTATTTCTCCACCCCCTGCAAAGGAAAGAAATTTGTAATACAGCTGATTCCTCCCTCTCTGAGGAATTCCACTGATCCTCTGATTCCTCCTCCCCAAAGCTTTAAAAAATCACAGCAACAGTTTTCAGTCTGGGCTTCCTTGTTTCACAGAAGTATTTGGCTGCTTGTTTGCCTGCTGTTAAATAGGTGTGAGGTGAGAGAGGGTGCAAAATGCAAACAACACATAAGCAGCCCTGGGAGTGTCCTGTGTGATCATATACTATATATATTATCATATATAATTAATATAAATATTATGTGAAGCACTATGCTGCTCATACGCAACCTCTATCTTCTTGTGAGTGTGGCATCCACATCAAGAAAGAAAAAATATGTTGGCTGTAGTCAATGCAAGGAGGTACAGCAGCAAAGAAGGGAGATGAGGTGATGGGACCGCATCAGCACAGGGGATGCGAGACTTTTCGAGGCGGCATGTTTCAAGTGAGACCTGCCGCAGCTGCCTTAAGGATGGAGGTGACCAGAAGCAATAAAGGCCTCCTGAAGTGTGGTCAGCAGCAGGAAAGTAAACTGTGGTGGCTGGGAAAGGGAGCAAGACCTCTCTAATAGCTAGTTTTTGGCTTGCTCTGCTGCCATCCCTATTTCTATGCCCGGTCCTTGGGACTATACTGAGGTCCAGCCTTTCCGAACCATCTTTCCACATCATCCTGACAAACAACATATATATTTAGAAACAGATGTGCAAAACAAGAAGCCCAACCTGACACCATGGTTTGATGCAGAGACAGCTCAGTTGGATGCAGAAATCCAGCTCCTAACCTCCAGAGCCAGCGGTGCAAGCAGCAGCACTTCAGCAGGGCACAGACCATGGTGTAACAGCAGCAGTGTGCTCAATCCCCATTCAATGCTTTATTTCAACTGTCTTTGCTAAATCTGTTGATGGGCATTGTTTCAATCTTGTAAGAATTTTTAAAGCCTACATGAGACAAAACCCTGGCTAAGTTGAGAGAAGCCAACTGTTTTTCCATAAACCCGGAAGAAATGACTATATTCTTTTTCAAGGTATTGAGAAATCTATGTTCATTGTCATTGGCTTTTTTCCAGTTTCATTTCGGAACTGAACGTGTAAGCCCTAATGTCTGAGCCGTGCCCTGCTGCTGTAACTCCAGCGAATGCAACTCCAATGTTGGAGATTTATCCCCACATAACTTCCAGCCTAAAATCTTCCCTCTTGTCAGCCAATATGGTGGAGTTCTGTGACTATCAAATTATTTCAACATTCTTTGACTGACATGAATGTGTAATGCTCACTCGGTTTATTTTTAAATATTTATCGAATCAAATGTTTGTCTACTGAGCTATTAAAAAAATGCTACCAAGCTGATAATTTCCGATTCTCCAAATGATTCCAGCACAACAGAGATGACTTATTCAGCGTGCATACTCCAAATAGCCCTTCTTGGTTACTCTTCTTGATAGACATCTAAATATTAAGAGAAACTCTTTGAATTATGGTGAGGCAATATTGAAAGTTCCTCTCTGCTCTATTAACTTGCCAGGGAGTACGATTGTATCTCACATTTCTCTATTCTCTCTCATTTCTCCTCTAACCCCGTTTCCCAGCTCCCTATATTACAACGTTGTTTTCTTTACTCGTTTCACAGGTAAGGCTGAGAACACAATCAAATGACACAAGCTTTCTTTTATGAGTGTTATTCACACCCTGACCTGTGAATGGACTGATGTTAGGCCTGCGCATAAGGGTGTGCTGCTTTACTAGTAATTGAGAAATGAGATGAAAAACAATGGGAATTTTCTTGTGTTTTCTTTTTTCCAAAGAGAAAGAGACAAAATGTTCACTGAGATTATAGTAAAGCACGCTCTGAAACAGAAAACCCTGCAGTTGATTGTGGAGGATGCAAGGGTGATCGTTTCTTTTTCCTTTTTAGCATTTATGAATCTTTAGACATTTGGGGCAAAAATATGAGGCCACAAACTTCCACATGTAGACAAGACTGGGTAGCAGAGAAGACCAGCTACAGAAAACGAACTTGTCAGCACAATTCAGAAAGGAGTTAAAAAATCGAGGACCTCCAGAGAGAAATTTCCAAAGAGAAATGGGCTGCCAAGAGAAGGAACCACAGAAGAAAGAAAAAGGAAGGAAAAGCCAAGATCAGTGTGAACAGAAGATGTAGAGGAGTAGATGTAACTGAATGTTGGACTAGGAATGAGAGGAATTAATAGACGGCTGTGGAGGGATCTGGCCAACAACTCTCAGATCAACCCCAGAGGAAGATAAATATAACATTAATCACCAATTTACAGACATCTCCTATGCTTTGTCTCCCATGACTCCATATTTTGTCAAGACATGGAAATGTATATAGTTACATATTTTACAATCATTTAGTTTGAGCTAAAAAAGTATGTCAGCCAGCCACACAAACTTCCTCTGAATTTCTTCTCTTTTGCAATACATAAGCCATTAATTTGATTGATTTGCTTCAACATTTTTTTGCATAAAACTCTTCCAGCTGCAGGTAGGCATATAACCTCATAAACAGAGAGCGAGCCAGGTATGGAAATGAGATTTCATCACTGCCTCTTTTAAGAAGCCTTGGTGTTGGACTCAAAGACCTCATTCTGAAGTTAGTCAATCCAGATTAATTCCCCCCTGAAAAAGTGAATGGGTGTCATTCACGTATCTTGTAACCTAACTGGAATCTGTCCTCCAAATAGATTAGTCTTGTGCCCTTTATAACCTTTTCATCTGAGATTTTACACCAAAGAGGCTCCAGTGTCTACTTGCTCTTGGTAGGTTCTACTGACACTACCCGCATGCTGCACTGACAGCAAGCTGCAACTGATAGTATTTCATGTAGTAATAAGTTTCTCCTTTGTGAATATAAACAAATGTCAGCTCCACAGTATCCAGGGATGGAGCAGTAAAAGCCAAACTCAAGGGAAAATAGCCCGAACAAACACAGGGAAGAGTTGTGTATTTTCAGAAAGTCAAATATTCTCTTTTGGGATTCCTAAATACATATTTTTTCACTTTAGTGGTTAATATTCTTGCTGATGAAAAAAAAAAAGGAAGCTAAAAATGCTGATCCACAACCAGCATAAATAAAAAACCCCACCAACCACAGAGAAAGCATTATTTAGAAATGAAACAAAATGAGACATTTCCAAGACCAATCCTTTCACTAACAGGAGAAGAAAAAGGAAACCAATTCAGTCTGGACAGTTTCTTTTACTTTGTCCTGAGGCATATGCTCCATCTCCCTTTGTCCCCCAAATGCGTTTCCACTAGCCCTAACAGTGCTGGCATTGACATTCTGCAGCCAAAATAGGCCGGACAGAATGAACCAGAAAAAAGGAGCCAGCCAGACCGAGGGGCAATGCAGCCATGGCCACGGACCTGGGGGAAAACTGCTATAATTAGCAAGGCCCATACAGGAATTGCAGAAAACCATGGTCCTTGTGGAGTTGCTGCCTTCCTGCCCCATCAGCTGCATATTAGCTCATTCAGAGCAGAGTGGAGCAGAGCCATCACCTGCAGAACTCCTCGCACACCCTGGCCTGATGGGTCACCTAACCATCAACACCCTCCTCCTCTGCTGGTGGAGATCCATCTCCAGACTGTGTTCTGTGGAGGGATTTAATTAAAAGTTAATATCTAATCCATGTTCCCCCCAACCGTCTCATTCCCTTCTCTCTGCTGTTTTTAACCACCCGCTCAACTGGAGTTCAGAGCTGGCTGACTCTGGACCTTTATTATTTTGCTATTTCACAACCTAAGATATTGGATGGAAAGCAGAACCAGGCTCCTCCCTGAAAAGTGAATATTAGTGACAAATACCCGACACCATGAGAACAAAACCATCTTTTCAAGCTGGAAAGATAGGTGTTAATTGCCCATGAATAACCTGATTGTACTAGGTGGTAATGCTCAAGTATCTGAAAAATTAATGATTTGACCTAAATTATTTCTCTTTCTGCAATGTCATTATGCTGCCTTAAGCCCTTTTCTTGCCACAGTTTTGGTACTTCCAATTATCACCGTCGGTCGTTTTTCTTCAGTTTGGAAATTCAGGAAAAAAACCCCTAAAGCCTGCCAAACTGTGAATACAACATCCACAAGCTCTGTATTTTTGAGCGTCTGTCTACTGAGTTGGATATTTCTGAAGAGGACAGTGCTTTTAAGAATCTTTGTGGGACATTTGTTGTATTTGATAGAGACACTTTTTTCCTATCAAATTGAAAGTTAAAGGATGTTGCCACTGATGTTTCTAGATCTCATATAAAAAGCAGACACTGCTAAAAGGCAAGTATAAACATTTTATATAGTAGCTCAGTATAAGCATTTCATATAGTAGCTCAGATGCCATTGGAAAAAGCAAAAGTTTTCAGTTGTTAAAATACATTTTCCTTGCTTCACTATGATTTTTTTTGGCTCTTTTCCTTTTTACCAGTCACTGTATAGAGGGGTATAAACTCTTGCTTTTTGTGGGGGCTTGCATGGTCAGGGCTTATGGCAAAGTCTATTTCCAGCTGTGGAAATGATTCTCAATGAACCCTCCCTTGTTTTTTTTTTCCCCAAAGCCTTAAAAACAGTTCTTAAACAAAAATCTTAAAATAAAAAAGTACTGACAGATGATCTCACTATCTGCCCTGGGGTTTCCATGGCATTTAGTGAACCACCAGTGATTAGTACACCTGTTGAAGTGGAGCAGATAAAGGAGTAACTGGGAACCGCACTGAAATAATCCCTTTCCTCTGGCTCCGGGGTCGCAGTGAAACCTGCCCTCGGTGGTAGAAGAGGTGTAAATATTCACATGGGAACCTGGCTGCACCCATGCAGTCTCGCTCAGGAAAGGGCTGTTTGCTGGCGGTGACTCTGGGCACGGGGGTACATTTCTTACAGTTACTTCTTTTTGAGACTGTTTTAACCTAGGCCCTTGCAAGTGTCTTTAATACCACCTGTTACTGGATTACTTGCAGCCAATATTGTGCCATGCTCTGTGGGCACGGGTGGGCAGATGCTGCCATCGAGCACAAGCAAGAAGCCCAGGTGAATGGGAAAAACAGGAGGAACTCCGTCAAACTGGGAACAACCAAGCACCAGCTCCCGCCTTGCTAATAAAATAAACTGTCTACCTCCAGATCATGAATGATCACCCTGTTTTGCCCCTCCATTGCAGGCACACAGGCAGTCTGGGGATTAAACGAGGATATTTCACACACACAGGGGTTTGCTGTGTGCCTGGGGCTGGCACACACCACCATGGAAAAACAGGGTCAGTGCTGCTGCTGTGCTCCGTGACTCGGTGTGCATCTTCAAGGCGTGTGGGCTGGGAGAGAGAAAGGACTCAGCAGATGACAATGGGGCTCACTGTTTGCAGTCGGAGGTTGGCAACACAGCAGGGTTTATTTCTTAATGAAGTGAATCACTTGATCAGTATCAAGTATCTGTTAACTCAAGTGATGGGGTGGATCCAAATGTTAGAGGACCTTGTTTTAAATATACCATTCACCACTCTGGACTGGCTTGCGCTGTATAAACAAGATCCGTGAGAGATGGAAATACATTTGGTTAATTCCATCTGGGGCTGCGAGGTCTCCTGCTTCCTTACAGAGCTGAGACCGATTTTCCAATGACATGAAATTCACCTCAAAGCCCTACATCCCATTACACATAAGCCTTCCCTTGGAAAGGGAAAAGCCAGAAGTACAGGGTAAATAAGATCAGATAAACCGCACAGTTATCTGACTTCTGCACTTCAGCTCACTCGGCTGAACTGGCTCGCTGGTGCCCCAGAAAGGAAACCTGTGGGAAATGGCAGCCAAGAGGGAGTAAGAACAAGACTGCTCCTTCCACAATGCATTTGTGGTGCAATATTGGCTTCATCCCATGCAGTTCTCAGCACCCTCAAAGTTGCAATGAAATCTTTGGGCATCAAGGGTCTTGGCACGTGCACCTTAGCATCTTGGTGCTTTGCCTTTTCACCCCCTGTTTGCTGTCACTGAAATCAGCTGGAGTTTTGCCCTCAACTTTAATGGGAGCAAGGTTAAGCCCTTTAATGCTTCGTTCCCGACCTTCTCCCTCTGAACAGGAGAGGGAACAACAGGAACTGACCTCAGTCAGGGGTGAGAAACACTTTGTCTTGCCTTTCAGCAGGCTGGTGCCGGAGAAGAATAAAATATTACTGATGGTTAGCACTGAAGCTGCCCAACTCCTCGATACAGATCCAGAAACTGAATCTAAACTATATTTGATGCTGCTGGCAGAGAAAATCAGCTTGATCAGTATGAACACAATTTGTTCAGGTTCTAATGAAGTACGCAGCAGCAAGGTAGCATTTGTGTGCGAAGTGGAGAGAAGGAAGGAGCCCTGGTACCTGTTACATACTGAAAAAAAACCTTTCCCCACCACTGCGCTAATGTCTTTGAGTTCAGCTGCCAACCACTTGGTTGAACGAACAAACCCGTTGTGTAATAATTAATTCTTCCTAATTTGATAATGATGCTAATGGTAAACAAAGTTGCTGTTCAGTCTTGCACAGCACATGGTGCTGTGTTCGTTCTGACTGCATTTGCCCATAGATAGGAATCAATGAAATGAGAGCAAATAACTCACTTTTTTTTTAAGAGGAGACATCATATGTATTGTGGAGTTTTGACAGCAAAAGTGCTCTCAGTTTCTGATGCAAACTCCATGAACACAGGCTGAGAAGAAAGACTGCAGAGCCCGAAATGGCCAGAGGGTTGGGAGCAGAGAAGAGCACTTTCTCTGGGAGCACAGCAAACTGAACACTGTCAGCAGTGAGTCCTATTCTTCCATAACCTGTTATCTCACACGAGTGCTTCTGTTTTCAGTCTTTCTTTGCTTGTAAAGAAAAATATTTTAGTTTTCCTCTTCCTAAAAAAGGGGGTTTTGCAAGTATTTGGGGAGTAGGAGGAGAACTGAATTTTAAAGATTTTTCCACAATGTTCACGGAAGTATTTGGAAAGCTAAATCAAGAAGTACTGATAGTTCAGCTTTTTCTTTACCTTTTTTTCAAATAAGAAGTTATCTAAAACTATGTTATTAATTAAAAGAATCCCAAGAAGCACCCAGATTGAGCAGTGAAAAAATACAACAGCAAAAAAGAAGGGAGAGGGGATGTAGCTTTGCTGTTTTCTACCTCATGCTTGGTCAGCTTAACTATATGTTAGCTTTGTTTAAACACCTTTCTTTTTAAAAAAGGGGAACAAGTCTCCTTAAAAGTTTCATATTTAAAATGAGTATTCCTATGGATAAACGGGTAAGACAGAAGTTATCGGGGAATTTTTAAAATGTATTTTTTAGCTGCTGCTAAGTTCTTGCTGAAGGAACTAAAATGGATGCTTGTAGTGCTCCTTATGGCATCACTTACGTGATCCTTCCCGCTCACACGGTCCTGAGCTCCCTCCAAGCCCCACTGGCAGTTGCAGGATCCTGCAGGGACCAGGCTCCTGCCCGGGCAGACCCACGCGCCGCATCCCAGCCTTTGTTTCTGAGTAATGTAAGTGAGTCAGGCAGCAAACGCATGTGACAGCTCACAAGCAGCTCTGTGAAGGCTTCCCATTTCACACTGAATAGACACATGATTCATCACCTTCTTCTGCTGACTGTAGCCTATGTATGGAGTGATTCGATTAAGCAGCACTGACCCTACAGGTTTTCAAACTCCAAATTCTGGTTTCAGGAAACTATTCCTTTTCCAAATATTCAACAAATACATGGCAGAGAAAAATGTGTGATAAGGAAATAGAAGAGCAGAACTGCACTTAGCATCTGTCACATGCTTAAGTCTGATCTGTTAGTCCTTAATGAAGGTCTTTGGATGCCTGAAGAGAAGCATGTTATCCTTAAAGCAGTATCCATGAAAGATAAGGATGCTGAATGTGCCAGTATCCAGCACAGGTTACACAGAGCCATGGGCAAGCAGAGTGGGCTTGGTCCTCGGGGCTGCCTCTGCCTCTGCACAAAAACCCACTGGAGCCATCACCGCTACGTGCAGCAGGAGCAGGCTCAGCCCCTAAACAGAATAAAGCTCGATTACACAGCCTTATTTAGTTGGACTCAAAGAAAGTTTACCCAGGCATTTATTTACAGCAATAGAAGGACTCAGCATGTCTTATGATAAACTGCTGCCCAAAGCCCATTTCCATCTGTAATTGTTAACACAGCTGATTATTGTCCCTGGGTTAAAGGAATCACCCATTATTCTGGGCTCCACTTCATGACTCGGCTCCACTTCATGACTCAGCTCCTGAGAGCTGTTTCGAGTGGCAAAGGGGAGAAGCTGCCAGGCTGGCATCCCCTTCTGTTTTCTTTGTGGAAATAGGATGTGGCTTTGCACGACAGGCGTTTTATCTGCGGAACAAAGAAAGTGCGCTTGTGTTCTGCGAACTGTCTGAAGGGATTACAGGGGCTGAAGCCATAATCGTATGCTCTGATATTGTTGATGTATTATAAATGGTCCATTATTCATCCACATGAGGAAAGCCAGAGGAATGGAAAATTAAAATGCGAAACTAGTGAGCACAAAAACTGAGCAAGTGATTCATGCTGTGTGGAAAATGGGCCTCACTGGGTGTAGGTCTGTAGTTCTGTAGAATTAAGTACAACTACAGGGGCCCATAATTTAGCTCATTAACAACAATATTTGTCTTTCAGTCCTGAAAAACGCATGGGTAAAAATGGCACATGCACCCTGGGTGAGACTTCATTCACCAGATCTGTTTCCCCAGCCAGGTGCCTTTCAGCTTTCTCTGATGGCAGAGGGAGGTGCAATTGTGTTCTACCCCTGCGGACATGGGGATAAGATGGCAGAGCAGATTTTGCCTCGCACGTAAAAACAACAACATAACAACAATAATTAACCGGATTTGATCTGACTGTCTTCTGCTCCCTCCTCCTCTCATCTTCAGTTACGCTGGGCTCAGAGGGTTTCTCATTCACTCTCTTCTGAGCCCTTCCCATCGGAGGGATTCAGTAAGAAACATGAAGAGCACCACCTTGCCTCCTGCTGAGCTGCAGGTGGGAGCTGGAGGGACTGAGCACCTCACATTGTGTGCTCAGCGTTTCCAGCACGGCCCCCCCAGAGACAGCTTTCTGCTCTCCTTGCTTTCAGCATTTTCAGCTCCAAGACTAATTCTGGAAACACATCCATAGTGCTGTGGCCTAGGTTTATTTTTTCTCCACTTTAGACTGTTTCTGAAGTCCGTTTTGCCAAGGAATCACAGCAGAAAGGCTGCAGATTGTCCTTCCTGAATATCTTCTCACTCCTTGCGGAAAAGGCTCTCTCTTTCCTCTGCTGAACAGTGAAATTTTGACAGGGAAAAGCAAATTAAACACGGTTTATATTCAGATATAAAATTATCACTCAAAGAGAAATGGATTTTTTTTCTCTGAGGAAAATAATTAATTTCCTCTCCTGGATTTTGAACTTTATTCCTACCTTATAGGTCCTTCAGCGAGAAATGAAGGACCCATTAACCATCTCCATTTCCAAACTGATCATGCACCACAGAAAACCAGAAGCCGTTGGAGGTAATGGGAAGGCCCCAAGCAACAACCTGAAACTCTAAAAATGGCAAAGGAATGAAGGAGTGAAACATCCCAAAATGCGCGATTAGTCATTTTTATTATCATATCATGTGTGGTCTCTGTGAAAATCTAGCAACATCTCACAAACTCTGAGACCATCAAAAAGATGCTGTATGTGCACACACCCTAATAAAGTTTTTAGAAACCCACGAGGGAGTTTCTAATGCGAGTCATGCTATCCAGAAAGAGATGAGACAGGGCAGTCAATTCACTTTTAAACAGGAGCGTGAGCCTAGTGCAAAATCAGCAAATCCGGACGACCATGGATATTGCAGACAAGTTTGAACAATGTTTTATTTACAGCCTCTCAAATGCCTAAATCTCAACCAAGCTGCAAATCTAACTGGTTTGGAGGAAGGAGGGAGAGTGCAGATGCCAGCAACAGCTTTGAAGATTTATTTGCACTCTGTAGCACCCACCTAACTTCCCAGTAAACTTGGAGAGAGGAGGACCAAGGGTTGTGAGACAGAGGAGCAAGGGCATGGTTGAACTGGTCCTGGGTAACTGCACAGAAGAGAAATCTCAGTGAGACCTTAAAAGACAGCTTGGAAAAGAGATTAGTTTCAGGTACAGCATTAATCTTTCATTTTCTTAGTTTACACTTTTTTAATCTGGGGGAGCTTTTGACTTTTAAGAAGGGAACAAGTTATAACAGAGCAGCACTGCAGAACAGCCCTTGGGGTGCCTATGAACCAGAACGGGTTTGGGAATCAGCAGCGCAAGGCCCACAGTCATCATCCAGTGATCTGCTAAAAGGAAGAAGTAATCCTGCCAGAAGTTACCTGGAGCCTTACCAGCAAGACAGCCCATGTATTTTAAGAAACAGTCACTTTATGAAGACCAGACTGATCAGGCAATAGGCAGAGAAGGAGAACAGTGCCAGAGCCAGGATGGTGAGACCATTGGGTATGGGCTCGTGACAAAGACAACATGAGACAGACAGGAGCCTGAAGCAGCCCCTCCTTCCCAACCACTGCAAGATTTTCTTAGCTACACAACTTCGTTCAGTGGCCCTGTTTTTTCCTCCTTAAAACGTCTCTGTTTCTGGACAGAACTTGTCCCTACAGGGAACACCCATCTCCTGGGGCAGGAGGCATTGGCAGCAGGTCAGTCCCTGCTTGGGACAATCCTGCAGATTGCAGAGCTGGAGAAAGGAGGCAGTGGACAAAAACTATGTCAGGCATTACTGTAATACCTGCTGCAGGGATTAGGCTCAGGTACAGGTTGGACCTAGTCAAGGCTTGGCCAAAGAGAGCACATCTTCACCCCAACCGCATGAGGAGCATGGTGGAAACCTCCTGAGCCCTTGGAGACAGATGTCAGCAGTGCAGAAGAAGTTGGAATTTATTGTGTGGAGGAAGGAGGAAGGTAGTCTTGGAGACATGGGTCTGGTGGGAAACAGTCCTCTCAGGTGTCTAGCTAGGAATTGCCCCTTGTGCATTTTCTACCCATCACAACTGCATTTCATGAATCCTCTAGAACACAAGTTCATAGGGAAGAGCCTAGAGGAAGAATTAGAGTGTGTATTAATAGTAGATGTAGAAATTGGATGGTAAGATTTCTCTAGCCAAGGTGTCTCCAGTGATGGCCAAACAACACAATTCCAGTTTTAGACTGCAAGCACTCACAGCAAAAGTTATGAAAGACCAATGTACAGAGGAGCCACAGCTGGAGATTTCAAAACTATTGTTATTTCCCTGGAAAGCTTGAAAATCTCTGGCTGCTCATAGAAGCTGCTCAGCAAATAATTTTCAATCACAAAAGATTTAAGCTTTTAGGTGGCACTTTGCCAGCAAAAAGAAGTGTGGAGCACATCAAAAATATTGTTAATTTTGCCTGCACCTGTTGACCCTGACCTGGTGGCAGATGGAACATATTAAATGTTTCATAATGCATAAATACTGCACCACTCCGCATAGGACAGATTCAGGACTTCCCGTAGCATGACACACCAAAAGACCATCCTTTCTCCTACGCCTACTGGCCCCACACATCTAACAAGGCAACTAAAAGCTGATTTCAAACCCACTGCTCCTCCCTGGGGTCTCACAGCCTTTGTATCCTTTTGTCTTTAATTTCAATCAATGCCATTCTCTAGTTAATTTGAGAATAGGGGTATCCCCCAGGTTTAGGCACATCCATGAATGTGCTCATCTCATCAGTGATCACAAGCAATGAAGGACAGGAACAGTTGGCAGAAATAAGGTTGTAGTTACAGGCTTTTGCACCAAGTCACACCTTCCCCCTAACCTCTAGGCTGAGAAATCTGTGCATGCTCTAAGTCTGGAGGGTGTCAGACGGTGTTTACTTAGAACCATTGTGGGTAGATGCCTGGTTTAGGACTTTCCATGGTCCTTTGAAGTATCCATACAAGACAGAGCAGCAAGAATTACTAGAAAATTGATACCCTCAAGCAAAGACAGACTTTTATTCTGAAAAAACTACTTAAATCCAATCTGCTGCTGTGTAATGTATATGCCAGAGGGACAAAATACGGTGTAAAGTAAGATCTCAGCAAGCTGAGATCCGGCTTACATATTTGGCCTGTTTAATCCAAGGATGAAAATAATTACACAAAGTCAGTCTAAGCAATCCCAGAAGGATTTGAACATATGAAATATAGTCATTGCAAGAAGCGGAAGGAAGGGAGAGCTACACCAGTTTCAGTTCCCCTTGGCTTTCTTAGACTCGTGTGTGAATTTGGCCCAGAAAACTGTCTGGCATTGGGGATGGTGATCATTCATCCCTTCTATTTGCACAAGAATGTGGGAAGGGCTTAGAAAAAGCTTCTCTTCTCCCATCTGGGGGCCTGGGTGGGTGCCAGTTAAGTTCAATGATTCATAACCATTTCAAGCAGCTCCTTGCCACTCTCTGTTTTGCAGACGTTTGTAAAGAACACAAATGTACATGCCGCAGCAGCACGTAGGTTGCTCTGTCAGGATGGGGGGAGCCTACTTTCCTCTGTTTGTCATGACAGCAATACCAGGAGAAGGGAAATAAAACCAGTTTATCACCTTAGCACAGAACCAGCAAGATTTTCAAACGCCAGCAGCTGGGGAAAAGAAAGAGAAGACCTAACACACAGGTAGAAGCTCTTGATGTGGTATGTGCTCAGAGAAGCAAGAAACTGCATCTTCTTGAGGGCAGCAGGCACCTCTCCTCCTGCAAGTCTGCAGGAGCAACTGCAAGGCAGTAGGCAAAGCAAGGCAATGCAGATGTGCTGCAAGAAGTGACCTCCTACCTGGAAGCCGTGGGCAGGTCTTGGTCTCAGTCTCCAGGCTGACAGCTGTCCTCGCTGTGATGAATGAGATGCTTTGGGTCATTCATGGGCCCAGGTCCCAGGGTGGGGCATATGGGGTGGCTTCAGCTCCAAACCCCGCCTTGCATCATGTGAGCCCTTCACAGCTAGGTCTTCCCAAAACCATTGGGAACCTTTGCCAATGTTTCTGTAAGCCTTCCTGAGCTTCTCCACGTGTAGAGTGGCAAATTGCAGCCAGTATGCCTTGCCTTTGAATGCTTGCCAGGATTTTGTTTATTTTCTCTTCTGTTTCAAATGTACTTTGTGTCTTTCTGGCTCAGTTAATTAGCTACAATACTCAGTTTCTCCAGTTTTTAAGTGCTGTCCAAATAATAGCTGATCAGATGTAGAGAGACTTTAAAGCCTAGGCTGTAGCTATGCTGAAAAATGAAGGTGCCACTCTGCCTATCCCAGCTTGAGTGCGGCAGATTCGTCCAGGTAATGCACATAACACCACCAGAGAAGACATGGTGGCTTGGGGTTTATGACCATCGTAGGGTTCATGTCTTGGTTTCTGCAGTGCCCTGCAGCCCAGACTACCAGAAAATGCTCCTAGTCCTGGCACTGTTCACCGAATTAAGGTAATACTAAGGTGATTAACAACACTTGCAGTTGCAGGAGGGGTGGCTGGGACATAAAGAGAGGGTGACACTGACCATCCCCAAGGGGTCCTTGGCAGCCAGGAAGGGTGGGAAGCCTGAGAAAGAGGCCCCTTGGGAATGGGGGGAACCCCTCTGAGACTGCTGAAGAGGAGAGGTGAAGAGAAAAACAGAAAGGCTGTGCATAGCCAAGAAGTTCAGGAAGAAAAGTGGAGCAGTTCTACCAGATGGACCCTCAAACTGTGTTTTAGAGGTTTGTCTGAGCTGGACTATTCTTACAACCCCATGAGGTTGCTTATCTTTACCTATCACAAGGCAGTCTGTCCAGGGGTTAAAACTGCAGTTTTCAGCCATGTGGCAGGCTGTTGTAATCCATCTCTATTACATAACCCAGCAAATATTTTGCTAAAGTTCAGTTAAATTGCAGGATTGATGGTGGTGAGGAGCAGATTCTCCATGATGATTTTTTTTCCCTTTCGGAAATCAGGATAGTGACATGCAAATGGCAGCTTTTCCTCTGCTTGCCTAATTCAGTGGCCAAGCAAAGGCACTGTGCTCCCCCTCATACCAGTCATGTTCTGCTTATTGAGAGAAAGGTTAACATTTCTCCTTTCCCTACTCACTCCTACTGTGGGACAGGGCAGAGATGAGAGTGTAAGAGACAAGTATGGCACAAGTCAAGCTAAAAAATGGAAACAGTGTAGGGAGGAGGCAAGTTATCCTTAGACCAAATTAGGCGGAGCCCAACTATTCTTTGCTAAGGTCATTCTGGATTAAGAGAGGACACAAAGGGGGAGGAAGAGAGACAAGAAAAGTCTCGTTATTTAGTTTCTCCCTGAGACTGTTTATAGGTTGCTTGACATATAATTTCATGATCATTCATGGCAAAGCTTTCCTAGGATGTTTTCTTCCTCTTCCCTTTAATGCTACTGCTGCCTTTCTGATGATGTGAGATCTGTGAGGCCCTCCAAGTCTCATATTTTCTCCTGCTCCTTCTCATCTGTGTAGGAACTGGAGTCCAACCCTGATTCTCTCTTCTCATCAGGTTGTTGGCCCTTCTCTGTAATACAGAGAACAGCTGTCAAAGACTCAGAAACTCTGATGCTGGGCCAGATCACCAGTTGCTCTATCCTTCATAACAGCCTGAGATCCAGCTCCTTCACACCTTTCTGCTGAGACTCACCTTTTTCATCTTTTCCCATACCTTCTGTTTTAATACTTTTTGTTTTCCTAATCATTGCTTTAACCCCTATTTTACTAAAGCTTTTTGTGGTCCAGCTACCTCTTCCAGTTACGCTAGTGTGAA
Source organism: Fregata magnificens (assembly GCA_013389945.1). Lineage (NCBI taxonomy): Eukaryota > Metazoa > Chordata > Aves > Suliformes > Fregatidae > Fregata > Fregata magnificens. The sequence continues at coordinate 102,875 of WAAD01025773.1, read as the reverse complement.
TCTAGACTAAATCTGCTGGTGTAATTGGGGTTATAAGATATGAGATGACTGTATGTTCCATCAGCTAGAGCCAAAACCAATGTCACCCTCATCAGCATCTTTCTCATTGTTGTTCCAAATATCAAAGAGAGCCTGTAGTCTGGGAATGGTGATACTAATCATCAGACTTGGAGTTAAGTTGCATAATTTGCCTACTTCAACCTTCTCCAGATGCTTTACAGCCATTAATTAAATATAGGAGCCCAATAAAGATGACGATATTAATTTTCAGGGTGAGGCACTAAGAAGGCAGCAATGTTCTCAAAGGAACATATCAAGGGTCCAACCTGGCTTTGTGGTGAAATCTCCCATTGATTTCATTAGCTCACAGTCAGCGACAGGAGTCAACGGAAGAATCCCCAACTCTTGCCCCTGTCCTACCAGAACATTGGTCCCACTGGGAAAATGGGTGCCACAGAAGTGCTGGGTCTTTTCCATGGCACAGCTGTATTGAATTTGGGGTCAGTGAAAGAATCCTTTCTTGTTGTTTTGTTAAATAGTGGCAGAGACCTTTACAGAATGGAAACTCGAATGTGAATGTCTGGGACAAACCACCCCATGTAGCATTGGCTTCACTGGGGGCCATCACATTTCCTCTTCCAGCCCATGGCAGCAGGACTGCCAGTCTCCCTAGAGTCTGGGGTAGATTTACCCCTTTCACACTACTGCTGAGTCCCAAAGGAATTTACTGATCATCAGTCCAAGCTGAGCACTGCTTTGGTACTGCCAGACCTCAAAAACAAAAGCATGGGGAACCTGATCTGTTCTGTATTCATCCTCATTCACAGCACCTCTCCTGAACAACATGTGATGCCACAGTAGCTTAAAGCATTCTGCTTCATGCTGTGTGTCATGAACTTTTAAAAAAGAGAGCGAGCCTGGAAAACTTCCCAGATTATGCAGTGCATCTGCCTTCTGTGCCCTAAGAAAAGGGTGAGGGTGATAGGGCTGTTTCCTCTTCTTGTCTTGGTGCATAGATGTGCATCATGCTCTCACACTGGGCTAATCCGCTGGTCCATCCCAGCTGTGTGTTTCATTAGAAAAAGTTTGTGTTGAGGTGAGATGGAAAGCCCTGTGGCAGTGAAGGACAGATGAAGCAGTTTTGTTTCTTTTCTCCTATGTATTCTATGAATTCAGCATTAAGTGCAGGTAAAAGTGTGCATGCTATAATTTGCAATTAATTTACCAGCATAAATCTACTAATATTTCTTCCACAGTGATTTTAGGAACTGGACACATTTTTTCCAGCCTGATCTGACAGAGGAGCTCAGACTGATAGAAATCTAATGGTGCAATTGTACTAAAGAAAACCCTGCAAGCCCAGCCAGTACTAATTACTCTAACCTCAGACCTGGCAGCTGTCTGCACGGCGAGGCTCTGTGCGGGCACATGGGCTATCAGGGTTAGTAGAGGAACAAACTAATGGAGAAACAGGTGTGAAAGGTTACACTTGTGAAACCCTTGTGGCCCCAAAGATACTTGGACACAAAATGACAATGTTACACCAGTAAGTTTTTGTACATAGATACTACTATTTAGTAGTAGTATCTACTACTAGTAAGCACATAGGGTTAAGGAACTTGTAGGCATTTTAAAACTTGTCTGTGTCTCGTAACTGAATAAAATTATGTAGTAGTCTGTGTTGACATAAAGACAGGGATGTATCCTTGAGAGACGGCTATTCCTTTGGTGGTGTTTGACAGATTGGTGGCCTTCATTTCCCAGGATGAACAGGCTCTAGCATGGGCCAGCCAGGGTGGAGGAAGCTCCCTCATGCAGAAGACCAGCTCCGTGTGCCTTCTCTTTGACAGTAACATTGGCCTTAGGAGCTCCTCATTATCCCCTTTCCTGCACCTTCTCACTGCCATATCATTCCCAAAGGTGCACTCTAAGTCAGACCAGGGTGAAAATAACCCTCCTGCAACCTTACTGCCAACCAAAAACCCATGGGGATAACCCACTGCTAAATAATGCAGCTCTAAGCATCCCATGGATTCAGGTAACCCATGGTGGCTGCACTGGCCAATTCTACGGAAAAGATGCACTGGGGACGGGGTTGTGATGGCCCTCGGGATGAGGGTGCACAGCACTGTGCCCCCAGGAAATGCAAGGTCCATCTGCATGGGTCACTGGCACTGGGTGACCGTGTGTGCTGCAAGCTCAGATCCAGGCTTATTTTGCAGCCGCTCCTCTGTATGGACAAGCCCAGCCTGGCTGTTCGTTTGACTGTTTGTCTTGGCAGCGAGTCCCCACATCAAACCGAGGGTGTCATTTATCTCCGGCAGCAGCAGCCCTCACCAGAGCGAGTAGCAATTGCAGCAGCCCCGGAGGCACTCACTGGCAGGGTCTCTCTCTGGCCTTTGCTTTGCATTCCTCCACCTCTCGCCCAGTAACAAAGGCCCTGAAAAAGAGGTTGTTGCAGCCAGAGTGCCTTGGACAGAAACAGACGGCGCATGAACCACTGGGCAAATGCATCACAAATCCAAATTGCTCAGGGAGGAGCGCTCTACCAAAGCTGACTTGAGATCTCTAGTAATTCTTCCTCCTCCTTGAAGTTTTGAAATGCAGCAGTAAACAAAAATCAACATTTTTCAGCTGGTTTTGGTTTGCTCCTAGGGCATGTCCATTCCTCTCATGAATCAGAAACTGTGGCAAACACAATGTGCTGTGCCTCTAACAACGGGTACATACCATCCTAATTTCTTGCAGTTAGATGGAGAACAGCAATACACTTTATTGCATGCTGAATGGACAAAGAAAGCCTTGTTGCCTGTGGGACTCTGTCACGCTGATGTTTCTTTTCCGCTTGGTGCTCATGTGTCACCACAGGGCCCGTGTGTACCCATTGGAAATAGAAGTGTGAAACTAATAACCAAAAATAAAAACTCTGGGGGGAGGGAGGTGACTCTGGAGGGAGGGAGAACAGAGAGAAGCCAGAGGGATGCAATTTACTGAGCCTGATTCACGGTGCTGGCAAGGAGCTCTCTGCCAGAGCTAGATGAATCAGATTCCCTTTCAGTCTGTGCTGGCACCACAGTTATTTTGGTGTCACCATGGGTAGAAGGAGTGTATATTTGGGAAGCATTACTGAACAGTGAGCTTGATGCCCTGACGTGTCTGCTGAAATGGAAATGGCTTGTGTCATTTTAACGTTATACTCACTGAAAGAAGTAAAAGGAGGGAAAGTGAAATATGTTGGCATGTCAGGTCAGAGCCTCTCCTGAGAGTCGGGGAGGGTGTTCCTCACCCGAGCTGGGAGTCTGGCTCCTACAGGTTTTGTTTATCTCTGTCTCGTAATGGGTCTGGAATAGACACTGTTGCAGCTCGTAGACAAACATCTTGAGAAAATATTTCTAAGAAAAAATGCAGCTCAGCTGGCATTTTGTTTTAGATCCTCAAAATTTGTGGGCCATATTCAGCAGGTCATAATACAGAATGGACACCCAGCCCTTGCCATGCCTTTGGCATTGTGGATAAGAACAGAGGAGAAGGGATGTCACTGTGCTTTTAGCATTTTTTGGATGTCACAGCTTGCAATGGAGTCCTGCCCAGGGACTTTCACAGCTCTGGCTGATCTCAGGAACCCATTTGTATGCTATTCTCACACAGTGCAAGGATGAACCTGGCACCTGAGAAGCAGCAACTTTGCGGTTCAAGTGCCCATTCAGCAAAGTCCTAAAAAACGTTTTGCTTTGACCCTGTGCTCCAATCCTGTGGCAATCAGGAGGCCACACAAACTTGCTCAAGTGTCTTACTGAACTGGGTCTTTTAAAGACTGCTGTTAATTTCTGAGGATTTAGATCACACTCCAAACAAGGTAAAAAAATAGGTTTAGAAAACATTTGTGCTAGAAAGACCTTTATATTTTGGGATCTGGCCAATTGCCACAGTTTGCTGATGCAGATGTTCTCTTATCCTACTTATTTGTTGTTCTGACTCAAAAAATATCCATGAAAAACATTGCCTCCGTCTTCATCAACAACTGCAAAATGCTCCCGGCATCCTCCAGATGTCAGATCTGAGTGCATGCTTGTGCTTGCCTGGCTAATAAAGAAAACTGGCAAATTTTTGTTTATCTGTTTCTCACCTGTGTCATCATGACAGTGAGCTAAAGCAAGGGCAGATGAATATAGCCAGCAGAGACAGCAGCTTACGAAATGAGCCTATTTTTAACAAGCCTCCCCTCCATGCTGTGGAGGAAACAAGGGATTTAATATGCACTTCTTGATGTGGGATTAATGGTGTGGTTTCCCCACCCTTGTTCGGATGAGCCTGCCTCATCACTATGCTGATATACCTCCTCTCTTTCTCCTGTGCTTGGCAGGCTTTCTCAAACACATATCACATGTCCCGGGCAGCCAGCCAGCCTACCTGTCTGAGAAAAACAGACCTGCTTTTCCCTGCCGCACCCTGACCTCTGAGAACGATAACCCATTGTCAAGAAACATCAGCAATAACTGTTTGGAAAACAGATGCCTGTCAAGTTTCACATGCAACTGGCTTTCCCTGCCACGTCCTTTCCCAGCACAGACCTTGTTGTCCGTGCCACGGCCCCACTCCTGCTCTGCACCTCCCGGGCCAGGCTCCGGGGTCCGGTTGGTGCTGTGGCATGACCCAGTACAGGAGATGGTCCCCTTGAGCATGACGCACCGCAGCATCCTTTCACACCACCAGAAAACTGGTACCAGAGAGATAACAACCCGTGTTCATGACGCGGGAGAATTTTGTTTCCTTAGCAAAAAAAAACCCCCAAAACCTTTTTGCTAATCAGTGGGGAAAGCCTGGAGGGTGGTTATGAGGAGTGTTCTGTTAGTGTTATGTTTTTATTTATTTCTATTTGGTTGCACCTAGAAGTCGCAACAACGTCTCTGATGTGGTAAATAGTAAGAGCCGCAAAACTAGCTTGTTTCCTAAATAAATAAATCTGTGCAGGCAGACAAACATTAAGAAAATTATACTACTGAAAAAGTCACAAAATCTTTCCTCCAAGACTTATATCAAGTATATTTTGAATAAATCATATTAAATTACTGTCTGGGTGTAGTCTTAAAATATTTGTCATAACCTTATACCAATTCAATTACTTAATCTAAACACCAGGTAACGAGCAGAGGGTTGGACTGTATCTTTTCGTTGGGTGAAGTGACTTATTCCTTGAGTCGTCTCCTTGATTTCAAAAAGGCAACTTAAGCAATAAGATGCTACTTTGTATGACTGGGAGTCTGGCAAGCAATTTCTGACTTTCCATTGTTGTGGAAAATCTAATCCTAAACTATTTACAAAAGAAAAGCAGAAATAATCAGGCATATTTAAAAAAAAAATCTCTCCCCTTTTAGGCTATCAAAATGTTTACAGACTGTGTTTTGTAGATTATAACTTCTTCTACCAGAACAAGTAGTGAGGAAATTTATTGCAGAATGTAGATAAACATAGATTTTGTGTATTTTAGGGGAAAAAAAGATACTGTAGAAATTTCAGATCTTGGCATTTTTGTAGACACAACCTTAAGACTACTAGTTGCTTATTTTAAAACAGGGTAATCTGTGCATAAACTAAAGAGCAGATTTGTAATTTATTGATATGCTTCTGCCAGCTAAGAACTGGTTTTTGTTACTCTTTTGACTCATTCCTCCAATCATCACTGTTCTGTTTCAGCAATATTTAACATTAAAATGTGTATATTTTCCCCTTTAAAAAAGAGGTTAAATTGCTAATTTCCTTCTGCTCTGCAGTAGGGAAACACAAGAAAAAAAGCCCTTCTTCCAGAGTACTGTATTGTTCAGCCAACAGATCGAATACAGAGCATAGGACACGTTGAATTTGCAAACATACACTACACAGCGCAGCTTTTAGCTATTGTAAATGCCAGGTAGATTGTATCATGCACTGTATCCTGTATCCTGCTAGTCGCTTCCTAATCGCTATGAGAAATGAAGGGCAAGCATGTGAATTAAGGCATGCAACACAAAACAGTTAATTTAGACACAACTGAATTTAATTTGTTTACAAAGTCAAAAGCTTCCTTAAGCTTAGCTTCAACATAATGCAGGCACCAGGAAAGTTTAGAGGAGGTAACAACAGGCTTTTCTTAACTCTATTTTTCCTTATCTGATTCATGCAGCATCAGAGAAAGCCACACCCTAGAAGCTGCAGGGTTTGCCTCGGAGGTTGATTCGCAGCTAGCAGAGCACAGAAAAGCAGAAGCAGAATACAGAAAAGTATAGAAAATGTAAGCCCACCACTGGCTGGAGATCCTGGCCAGTTAGGAAGAACTAGATGAAAGCAGTCACACATCTTGGTAGATTATGGTGGTACAGCAAAAACAAGAGAGGAAAACTCAGTCTTTTCAGAGGATCCCAGTGCAGAATCAGTCCCAATCCAGAGGAGGAGACGGAGACTTTGTGATTCTGTGCTGCAGGAAAAGTGCAGCTAGACTGAAACTAAATGCTGACACACTCCTTAGCCTCTCAGTGAATATACATCCTTGGATGCCAACCAGATTATTCTGGGCTGCCCTGCATTGCATTATGCCTGACTGATCACTGCTTGCAGAGCTGGAGCTTCAGGTCATTGCAGAGAGAGAAAAGGAGTGATGTGGATGTTCCTAGCAGAGCCCAAAGACACTTAGGGAGATTGATGAAGGATACTCGGGCTGCCTGGCTGCCCGATTGGCTGCTGCGCTCCCCGAGCTCCAGTTGAGAGGGCAAGCTGACACAGAGAGCGCAGCAGCCTCCCAGTGATGGAGAGAGCCAGGAGAGCCCCGGGGGGAATGGGACTGAGAAATGGCAAGGCAGGTTTCTGCATGCTTCCCTGGGAGAATGCAGGGAGGCATGCAAGAAGGGGGAGCAGACCCCAGGATTTTCCCTACCTCGTGAGGCAGGGCCTGATCCAAACCCCTCTGAAGCCAGCAGAAGTGATTCCGCTCATCTGTCAGTGCTTAAAATCACATACTTAAACCCTGGACACCCAACAAAGGAAGGGGCTTGGGACACATCCTGGAAATGAACTTCAATTTGTGGCCAGCTGCTTACCACCATCAAGGATGAAAAAGAGAAAGATATAAATTATATGTAGATTTTCCGCGTTGTACTTATGATAATGCCCAGACACTTATGCAATGCACATCAGACGAAGAAATCCCAAAGCCCCTCTATGCCTTTCATCAGTAATTTTTACAAAACATGGAAATCATGCTGCCCGTTCTGCATGCAACCAGCTGTGGCCAAAACCAGCTGCTGTGCAAGAGTGCACATTAGGTCCGATCCAGTGCTCACTGAGATCAATGGGACAAGTTTCTCTGATCCTGAGCTGAGGAGAAAACAAGAGCAACCAGTGTGAGCCAGGAAGTGACCACTGCTAAAGGCAGGGAATTTGCCCTTATTGTCACCCCTGTTTTCTGGTTGTGAGTATTGCAGTGGTATCGGTAAGGAGCACAGGGTAAGAAGGGACTTCAAGGGTTCATGCTAGAGTTTGCTTCCTTGGCAGTTACGGCAAGGAAGGCAACACATGTGGCTGTAGTACTTCTGGCACCCAGCTTAGATCATATCTAGCCCTTACTTCATCTTAACGAGCATAAGCCCCATGACATCAGTTAGCTGGGCCCAGCCAGGGCTGTGGGGATTTGGTGCCTCAAAGAGCATAGAGGAATTGACTACCACCAGAAGTAGGGTCTGTGGACTTCTGAGGCTGGGGTTCAACTCCCATGACTTCAGAGTCTACAGAATAAAAGCTTGCACTCTGTGTCCCATTGTAGACAGAGGACTATAGTCATCCAACCATACGTGGCTGTTAAGAGACTGTGCTCTTGACTTCGTTGTCTGTATGGACCATGCAACCTACAGTCTTGACTCCATGACTGTAGACCCCTGACCCCTTGAACTGCCCTGGGAGCCCAGATACCAAGCTTAGGCGTAGAGACCTACACTTCAGTTACCTACAGTTAGGTGAGAGCAATGCCACCGCAGGTGTCTGTGGGACTGTAGATGCCTGTGACGAGGTGAGCTACTGCGAAGGATCAAGACGCGAGACCGAAGTTTGTGTTAAATACACCATCCCATGTTAACCAACTGCCACAGTGCTGGGCCAGCACCTGTGATGACAGACACAGCCTTCACTATAGGACGGCAGTGTAAGGTCACAACTGCTGTGCTTGTGTGAGTCCCTTACACCCACCTGGACCTCAACAGGGCTTGAAAAGAGGATATTCACTGTCTCAGCATGGTCTATTGAGGCACCACTTGGGTAGGAGCGGTGGTGGCAGTTGATAAACATTTTGCAAGAATATTATATTCCTAAGCTTTATATTCTGCTACCTATGCCTGATGGCATAAATCCTTAAACAGCAGACCCAGTCCAAGGCCCCCAGCTTGTCACTGCTCGAACATGGAGAAGATGAATCAGAAGATAGAGAGGTGACTCAGGGATTCTCTGTGCGCATAGGATGTGGTTTCTCTCTATTTGCAGAACCAGCTGATCAGGAAAGCGGTGTGGCATCTTGACAAGCAAATTATTCTTAGTGCAGCAGAGGAATAAAACCCCACATGTTGTCTCCTACTGTTGACAGCCCTTTAAAAATTATGCTTTTGAACATAGTAAAATATTTAGTGAAGATGACAACAGTTCGAGTAAAAATGCAGATGCAAGCACATGCACACACACACAGGAGATCAGCTCAGCTGGAAGATTCCCCTTATTTACTCATATCAGCCATGTGTTTGCACCTACAAAGCCAAAATACTTCTTGAAGCAGATGGGGTTTTGGTTAGCTTTATTTTTGCTTCTGATATCAGTAGTGAATTCCTGTAGAACGCAGAAAGTGTGCAGGATAAGGAATGCACCAATATGTCACCATCTGGCACAGGAAGCAGCAGGGCAGGACCTGGAAGAGATCCATAGTTGGGGACTAGATTCAAATGAGGTTTCAGAGCTTGAAGCATGATGTGTGCAGAAATTAGTCCAGCACTGCCAAGCACCCCAGCTCTCTGCTTGGGCTGCTGTCTAATGCTGAACGCAAATACACTCTAGAGGTACCTCATTTCTGTTGCCCAAGAGATTGGATCTGCTCCCGCATGTGCCTACAACTGTCCTGTGGGAGTTCAGTCCACCTGGACTCCTGAGCCTGCTGAGCCGCTGGATCTCCAGAGATGTTTTGTTAGGTGTCCTTGGAGCATACTTTATCCACACTAGCAGGTCTGGGTTTCTGCACCTGCAGTGGTTTAGGGTGGTACCCACTTTTGTCATAACACTCCAGTCCATGGAGCACTCTCCTGGCATGCTGATGGTCCGGGTTCGGTTCTCAGTCTGTTTTGTGAGGGTGAGGGTTTGGATCTGCATCTTCCTTATCTCAGAAGAACCAGAGACATGGGTAAAGAGCAGCATTGGGTCTGGAAAGCACTTTCTCTTGAGGCCATTATGAAAGCTCTGTGCTTTTTGCTTGCTGAACGCACTCCATCAGACAGAGTCTTCCTGAATGCAGATGAAGGGAAAGTGACAACCACTTCATGAAGGAAATGGTGAGAAATCAGCAGCTCCTTGCCTTTGGACCAGATGTCACCACAGTGGCAGTTGCTGCTGAAATGGGGTTGTCTGAGGTGCTGATGGAAGGGACCAAGACTTGGAAATGGCACAGCATGCACACAGCTGCAATTAGTGGACTCCAGCACGTTTCATTTTTCGCACATGCTGCTTATGCGGAGCCGGGCTGCTGATTTGTTGTAGGCACACAACCGCATAGAGAGACCTGCAGGCCAGCCTTTGCAGGGCCAAAGCTCAGCCTGCACTCCCTAGACTCTTCACAGCCTTCCTGCTGCTCTCTGCGAGCATTTTCAACCTGTGAATAGAGCTAATGTTTTCTGAGCATGCCCCTTCTCTGTAAAATCCAAATGTCTCATCCTCTGAAAATGTCCTCTCTCCATTGCTCATTATGTTTAGCCAGGTGGAGATGCCCTCGGGGCTGGCAGCTGGGTCTGATGGCCTCAGGGCAAGGGTGTCATGGAAACATCGACAGATGACAGAAGAATAGGGAAAAGCAATTGCTATGTGCTAATGGTTCCTCTGGGGACTGCGAACAAGAATAAGATAAAAAAGACAATACCAGACCTTTCTCATGACATTTCGTACCCCAGAAGGGTTGTGGCAGGGGAAGAGCAGCCCCTGGTGCAAGTGCCCCAGTGGTTTGGGAAAACTGCCTGCCCAGGGGCCTTTTTCCATCTGCTGTGCAGCCATGCTGCTCTGTATCGTTTCGCTGCTTGTCGTGGCTTTAGTCCCCTAGACCTGGCTGAGTTGGCCATGGTATGGCAGAGCTGCAAGGCCTGACCAGGCCACCAACTGAGCAATGATGTCCCAGAGCAAAGCAAAGTCATTACCTATCAGAAGGAGGGTGGTGGTATGATATTTCTGGACCCTTTGTTTCCCACTGAGTCTACAAAGACCCAAAAGTGAGGTATTGGGGGGGAGTATGTTTGCGTGGCTAAGGAAGGGAATAACTGAAGTGTCTTTAGTTTCCTAAAAGGGACATATACAGAGTATGTTAATTTTCAAGGATCTTTTTACAGTGCCTGGAAAGAGAAATGCACCTCCAAGGGGAGATTCCTCCCCCATCTCCAGCGCCGGGTGTTGAACACAGACACACTTCTTGATTACTGCACAGGGAGCCTGGAGGATGGGTTCAGTCCAGTTTCTCCGTTTCCTTGAGTGTGCACGGGAGCATAGCACCCATCCAGCCACCTTAGGGCCCCTAGACACCAGCATGGATGGGGCTGGCAGATCTGACACAGGAACAGGGATAAACCTGCCCCCTTCCAGAGAGGCCAGCCAAGGCAAGGCAGGATACCCTGGTCATCTCAGAGAGCACCACTTGCCTACGTTTGGACAACTGAACCTAGCCAAGGAGGTTTCACATTTACATTGTTAAAGCTGGGTCAACACATCTATTCTGGATCTTGACAATTCAAATAATGGGTAGATTGGAATTGTTCTGAGCTGCGTATTTATTTTTCTACATTCATTCCTAATTCTTTTGTTTGATTTCCTCTTTCCCTTGCAGTTCAACTTTTCCAAACGCTGAAGCACCTGACAAGACAGCTCCTCAAGGGAGCTTGTTTTTCTGTTCTCTCTGTATGTGCTTACTGGATAGCAACAGTAATTGGGCTTCTTGTTAGAAACTTCCTTCTCTGGACATGTGATCTAGTTTGTTTCATGGGTAAGGCTCTTCCAGTGGGATTTCTGGCTCTGGCCTGGCACGCCATGCTCCCTGCACATTGTTGGAGGAGGGCAGCCTGTGCAGGAGCACAATGGCAGGGCAAGAGCAGAGCACAGAGCGGCCGCTGGCTCGTGTTGGCTGCGGCACACCTGGTCTCCTCCCCCAGCTGGTTGATTTGCACAATAACACCATAGTCTTGCCAAAAATATAAATACTACCAGAGAGTAGGGGCTAGAAATCTACTTCCTGGAGGTATCCTGAGCAATTTCTCCAAGTGTCAGCTCGGTCAGCCCTCACCACGTCTCCACACACCAGTGCATTCAGATGACTTTGCCATAGGTCAGCAACAGTATGTACGGGAAGAAGAATTCCAGCTGTCCTCTTGCTTTGCAGCTTTCATACCACTGAAAGGTTAATGGGGCCGAATGCCTCCCTGATCCTCAAATACATGGGCAAAACATGGGGAACATAGCTAGTGCCTTTGAAACTTAGAGCTGGAGGAAGGCTGATCAGCCACCGGCATCTGTTCTCAGCGGGGCCGGATGCGTGAGACTTGCAGTGTCTTCTCTAGCCCTCCAGCTGCTCTGCAATGGTACATTTCTGAAGTGGGAGAAGCTCCTTCGTTTCCACAGGACCGGGTGTCACTGTCACTCTGCATTTTAACTTCCCAGGTTGCACAGCTATCTCCCAGCCTCAATTCCTACATTCCTCTCCACATTTGCACTCTAGCAGCCAAACTAATATCCTTCTTTTTGTAAAGGCCCTGATCCCTCTCTCCTCCTTCCCTTCTTCCTCGCTCTCAAAGCGGGGGTCCCTCTGTTCTTTACCATTGACCCTCGGTTGTGATTACTGGTCAGATGGTGCTGCCACTGCATGGGCAAATATGGAAAATGAGTGGCAGGAGATTTTTCCACTGAGGTCTATCAGGGCCAGCGCGGAGCTGCATTGTCCTGGGAAACGTGTGCACACTGCCATGTCCAACAGAAGGTCCAGCTAGTCCCTCCCCAGCCTCCTCCTGATAAGCCTTTAGGCAGAGGTTAAGGCTTGGGCAGAAGAGATTTCACTGCTCTAAACCATGGAAAAGACTTAGGTCAGGTTCAGTCTCCCGCACTGTCATCAAACTATAGTAATGCAAAAGTGCAATACAGGTATTCCTAGTAAAATATATTCACTTGAGTGAAAGATATCAACCTCAACTATATCAAAGCTTTCATTTTTCTAAGAAACTATCTGTCTGCATACTCTGACTCATCCAGTTATGAAGGTAGTTCATTTTTCTCCTTCTGTCTCAGCTGGGAGAGAAAGGAGACAGAAAAACTCAATTTGAGTCCCAGAAAATCAATTACAGAAATTTCTTCCCTTTCACAAGGACACATTTTTCATTGTTATTTTCTTTGGGGTATGAAGAGGTACTGCGAGCTCGGAAAAATTCTCATTGGTTATCTAAAACCTGCTAGTTTTCTGGAGCTCTGTTTCCCAATCTCCTCTTCCCAGCTGAAGAGAAAATATCAGTGCAGAAAGACGTCTCCTTCCAGAGTGCTCAGATCAGTGGTCCTCCATTAACCAGCCAAAAAGTAATGATCTATTAGCTACCTGGGTGACATGCATTACCCAGATAGATATAGAGGTAGTACTGTGAAAGTACGCAGATGCTGCAGGGCTGAGTATTTCAGGGCTTTACCTGATGTTTCCCTATCCAACTCTGATTTGAGTCCTGTGCAGATCCTGGGAGAGCTGGACATGTACAAGTGGGATTCACCAAAGCCAACAAGGAGCAATCACCTAAGTTAGCCTGCAGAAAATGGCAAGGAGAATAGCAGGGACCTGCAAAGAGATATAGACGCTTAGCTCTGAGCTGTAGGGGTACCTGCTCACACCTTGGATTTGTAACCATGGACTTTGTCCTGGACATCATGTCCAAGCCACCCTTTTATCACAAAACACAGCTGGAGAGATGCCCGTCTCCCTTTGCATGCAGTAGCTCAGTGTTTGGAGGACTCTTCTGGTAGGCGAGAAGCTGAAGAACAATTCCCTCCATTTCCTGCAGAAGGGTGCCCAAAGGTGACCTCTCACTGTACAAGAGTCTTTTGTAAGCATTGGCTACACCATGGGGAACCGCTGCAGTAGAAGAGAGGTACTGTGCCCTACATGAAAACATCCCTCAACCCAGCAAGGAAAGTGTTTAAACTGGGCTCTTGCATGTCTGGGAAAATGCTTTGGCTGGTGGGCACCTCTTCGTCTTTCTGTGTTGCTAGAGGCCCTGTTCCAGAGCTTGCTGGCTTGGAGGATACCTAATTTGTAAAGCTTATCCGTGACTCATCTCTGCAAAGTAATCTCCCACATGAAAAAGGCCTTTTAACCTCAGAGTTTCATGTTTTGCCCCAGTGCTGAAATCCCCCCAGTCCATCTTTGCTAATAGGTCTTCTCTACCTACTGTAGACTTATCTGGCACTTGTGTAATGCTTGCCACTCCATTAGCCTTTGTTGCATCTGCTCTCTCTTTCTCTCAGCTTCATCCATGCCAAGATCATTCCCAGGATTTCCCAAGGCTGGCTGTGTAAGAAAAATCTTTTACTTTTACAGACATGAGTTCATAACCAGTGGATCACCATCCTTCTGGCCATCTCCCTTCTCCATCAGTGGGATTTCCAAAGGGACCACTCAGGAGATGACAATACATTAAGGCCCTTTTGAGTGTTAGCTGACTGCCACGCTCTTGTGCTGGCTCCCTGCATGCACAGTTCGTGCAGGCACAGTAATTCCTCAGTGACCAGGCAGGGAAGGCTGATGGGGGTTTTTTGCTGTGTGTGCACTTTACGCTCAGCCTGTGCCTATCAGGTGGTAAGAAGCACCCAGTAAGCCAGAAAAGTGCACCAATGAACAAAAAGCTGGCAAAAGTTAACATCTGAGTTAATCAGAAGCCATCCTCAGTGACTGAGGATTACAGAAATATCTGCAACACCTCAAGTAAATCTTTGTTACAGCTTAAGCCAGTGGCTTCCAGGACAAGTGCTAATGTAGGATAAAACTGTCTAATGGTTAAGGTATTGGGAAGAAAATTCATTCCTGCTCAGGACTCCTCTGCTGAAGTGACAAGAGCTCTCAGCATTGGGACCTCAACCAACACAGACCTGGAGTCAGCCCTTCCCACTGGGGATCACTGAACACACAGCATCACAGCGGTGATGTCCCTCTGTGACTCCATGGGGGCGGCTCATGATGCTGATACCAAATCCCCGCTGATGGCCAGGATGGGATGGGACCCTCGGTAGGGATGGGACCCTCGGTAGGGCTGGGAGTGGCAGAGGGGCAGGGGGCTGCTCTGCCCCATGGCCAGCTCTGGGATGCTGCTACCACTGTGGCAGCTGCCGGCTCATGCATGCTGCTCACCCAGCGAGACCCAACGCGTGGTATGGGGTTAGGAGCTGCTCGTGATTTCCACACTTTGCCTGTGCCTCTGCAAGGGGGTTTCACGGCTCTCCAAATGACACTGCTTCATAAACAAAAGCATTCGCTCCGTTTCTTTATCATTTCCTGAGCGGGTGCATTCGTCTCCATCCTACTTGTGGCTGACAGCCAGCACCTGGATCTATGCAGGAAATCTGCCTTGAACAATATGTGAGTGCTGCCAAGAAATGCATTGCTGGTCCCCACAGGCACCAGCAGACAACGTTATAATTACTTGTCCTCAGGAGATCGAGTTGCGCGTGGTGTTCTTCTCCAAAAACCTGAGCACTTTCATATTGCACAGTAGCTCTGCTTGGGGAGAGAGGAGGGACAGTACCTGGGGCTGTTATTAGACCCAGATACAGCGAAGTGCTGCAGGATCATTTCCGTGTTGCAACCTCTGTAGCATCCATCTGAGCTGTTTGCTGTTGAGCTCGCCAGGCACTATTGCAGCAGGGAGAGCCGTGACTCACACGGGATCGGATATTCAAAGCACGGCGTGTGCTCGGCTTCCCAGAGGCCAGGGTCTGGTCTGCAGCGAGCACCGTGGCTGCTCCCTGTGTGCAAGGGATTTCACCTTTCTGCTCGCTTATGCTGTAGACCAACCTCAGGTCAGGGCCAGGGCCGACGTCCGCTGATCTCTCTGGGTGGGGCTGCCGCATCTTGTGTGTTTGCAAAACCCTTCCCACCCCGGGGGCTCTCCCAGGGATGAGGGGAGAGCATTCTTCTTCCTGCTTAAAAGCACAGAGGCCAAAGCCTGAAGCCCTGAAGGAGGTTTCATGCAGCCCTTAGTCTGCTCTCGCACCTCTCCCTGGCCATGAGAGCTGTGCCCCTCCCAGCACAGGCATCCCCTCTCCCACCGGGATGGGGACTGGCCATGGCCGTGGGTTTTTTGCCCCTCTTTGCTCACAGAGGACAGCAGGGAGAGCAAGCTCAGAGAAGGGAGAGGCACAGAAAAGCTGATCCTGCTGCCTGCTGGGGTTTCAACCTGGGCCCCAGTAAGGCAGGAGCCTTTCAGCAGGGCTGCTGCTATTTACTTATTTCATACGTGCTGTACCTCTGTGAAGGGAAAGCGTGAGAGTGACTCAGCTGCTGCCGCAAGGGATTTACAGCTTCAGCCAGGCACACGGGGAGGGATGGCTGTGCCGCCAGCACACATGGACACACCATCAGCTGCAGCCGCTGCTCGTCACCTGCTGTAAATTTTGGGACCAGTTCCCGCACTGCTGGTAACAGGAGCCATCGCCATGCACAGCACCGTCTCCGGCCACAAGCCAGCCAGGAGGGCTCTCAGAGATGGCTTTTCTCCTCCTTGGTTGGCCTGACACTACCAGGCAGGCTGTGCTGTTTTCCAGAGAATAGGGACAAAAATCAAATGCTGATGCTCTTGTCCTGATCTCCCTAGGAAAATACTCTGCTTGTGAACAGAAAGATGATCCCAAACACAAAAGTGGTTGCATAACTGAAATACATATATGGCTGAGGGAGGGATAAGCGGTCGGTGAGAGGGAAGGTAACTCCTGTACCATCAGAAGTAATGGGACTCACTAAGAAATAAACCCCTCCTACTCTATGGAAAATGAGGGCATCTCAGCACAGCATTGTGCCTTGCAGATTCTGAGCATTCGAGCAGAGACTCTGTAACTGGGTGCTTGAACAGAGCCCTCTCCAGCAGCCAGTGAGGGTCTGCTGGCCACCTGGCCTCTGTCCTTCTCCCGGTTTCCACCTGCAGTGGCCCTTTGAACGCATTGGTTTCTTCACACTGATTGTCAGTGGCTAACATTGGCACAGGGGTATTACCATCCAGCATAGGGTATACCTGAAAACTTGTCCCTCTATGGGGCCAGCATCCTTTTCAGGATTGCGAGGAGACACCTACACCCAGCTGGGATCCACCACCCAGGACCCTTTCCTGAAGGCAGGTGTAGACACAACACCTTTCACAGACCTCACCAGAGCTGCTGCTTTTCTTTCCAAATGAATTCCCATTCCTCCTCTTCAGTGATTATGCAGAGGCTGGAGCTTTGGTCCAAGAAGTGGGGAAGCCAGGTTTGGTGAGTGAAGGGATTCAAATCTATGCTTGCTAACCAGTTAGTCCAGTGTGGGCTGGTGGGACTTCCCATCACTGTTGCTGAAAATGGGTCTGCTGTGCAGCAAGGAACTTAGACTCTGATCAGATCGAGAGGGCACCACAGCAAATATGGCTGTGACTTATTGGTCAGGGTATGTAGGTGGCTGCCAAACCTTGTTGTGCATTTTGCATTAAATATTTAGCAGATAAAATAAGGAAATGGTTTTCTGGAGCAGAGTGCCCCTTCTCCTAGGTGAGTGGCTTGACTGCTAAACCATCAAAGTGATCATTTTTCCCCTGCTGCAGATGCACTGAGGTTTCTTCGCCTTCTGCAATCCAAAGGAAAAACTGAAAGTTAAGAGCGTCCTGTCAGAGGCAACGTGCAAAATATTTCACTGGGGAATACCAGGATAACATTACACAAACACTGCTTTTTGGTGAGGTTATGGGATTTTTGTCCTGGCTTCAGCTTGCAGGCTTTTGAGTTATTTTACAGTGCAAGACTACTCTAAGACAAATGGAGTGAAATGCTCTTTCTTCTAAGCTGCCCCACCCCTATGAAAAATGAAGATGATAATATGGCCGTTTTCCACTCTGCACGTCTATGTGGTTTTATTGTGAACTCTGAGCAGCCAAAGGCACAAATAGATCCCACACCTCGATGCGAGAAGTGGGTACATTCAACAGCAGCACAGGGCAGTATTTAACAGCAACTGTAATTATCCAAAGGGGTTGCTGAGAGAGGCTGCCGTGGCTTCTCTACTGCATTAAGCCGTTAAATGAAGATTGTTATCTTTAGGAAGTCTAAAGGTTGCCTAGCATTTATCACAGAGTAGGAGTCAGCACATGGGTATGAAGACAAGGAGACGGAGGGCACAGGGCTGGGGACGACTCAGGGAGCAAGAAGGTGCAGAAAAGGAGGGACCACAGGGATGAAGCCATAGCTCAAGGAGGGAAGCATACAGCCAACATGCAGGGTCAGGGACAGGCTGTTAAGAGGGAACATTGCATTGGAAAATAACGTAATTTTGCTTTTTTTGTTTTAAAGAAAAATACAGTGTCCTCTGTGTAAGTCCATGCTGGGATGCCCTGTCCGACCGTGCTCTGAACCTGGGTGTGTGGCCAGTCATTATCTGGGTCCTTGTAGCAGTCAGTCGTAGATATTGTCTGCAGGAGATGTTCCTACCAGAGGAAGAAGACTTGTGCCAGGAGCAAGGGTGTGGGACAAAACCCCAGTGACGGTGAGGCATGGCTGGGGTAAGGGCAGGACCATGGCTGCCCCGCTCCTGCACCTTGGGGCCACCCGTGTGGCATGAATGCACCTTCCCAGTGTGTACCCTGGTGCTGGCTGTTCCGTCTGTAATTCATTTTGCACGGTTAACCTGACATGATGTAACCCCTGTCCTTATGACTCAGCATGCCGAATATAAACATCAAATGACTACAGAGTCATCTGATTTACAAGAGTCTCACTTATAACAGCTCATTACCGAGCCAGCAAAGTATATGTGAGCCAGGCAGCGGAGGGCAGATTGGAGAGCTTATGAAAGCAGGTTTTGGGAAGACTTTCCTAGTCAGGCCTGTGAAACGATCTTCTTGCAGCTGATAAGCAAAACCATCCTGCCTTACTTTTTGTTTTCTTCCTTCTCACTTCAGTTTCCATCCCTGAGCTGGGCAGCTCAGGAAGCCAAGCTGGAGCAACAGAAGCCACCTAAGGAATGGTCTAGTGAGGCTGTTTAAAACCAAGTCGAAAAGAAATCTGGCTGAGAGCTAGGCACCAGAAGTAAAATTTTCCACCAACACAGTGTGAGAGCAAAGAAAGCTCCCAGGGCCTGCGGCTCTGCCAATGGCAGAATTTCTATGCAGCGTCTGCACCTCTGCTAGCATGTCCTTTTGTGAGTCAATCGGTGGTCAGAAGCTCCTGTTGGGTGTGAAGTATAGTGGTCACACACAGGCTCTCTATATTTATTTTATTACATAAGGAGAGCCAGACCCCCTAAGTTTTTCTTCAAACACCCTACTGTGCTTTACAGCTCACTCTTAAAAATGCTAGATACGGTCAGTGTCTTGGATGGGTAGTTCAGGCTAAGATGTTTTCTGAATTACTACAGCTAATACTACTACCATGGGAATATCCCAGACACTAAGCTGGTGTTATTTGACTGCAAAGCACCTGTTTGATGTCACCTGTCTTTAAGCTAGGCTAATAAAGAAAACAGTGACTCTTACATTCAAAAGTGTAACGCCACTGACATTCAGCTCTTGCCTACTCCGTTCCCCACTGTCACATACATTTCTTTCTGGGTTTGTGCAGGACTGCCTGTGCCCTGAAAACAAGAAGGTAGAGGGATGGGACTCCACCTCGTATTTATAGATATAGAAGACACATACCCAAAGTCCTTCTCGACATGGTACAAGGCAAACATCTCTGTAGCAGGGTGATTCCTTAACCTTCAGGCTATTGGGATAAGGGTTTTCCAGGAACAGAGATGGGCACCCAGGTCTCCCCACAGCTAGATGGGTGTAACACCAGTCCCTCGCAGCCATAGAGGAAACAAAATTGTTTTACTCCAGATCTCCGCGCTATGATCAACCCCACTTATTCTGCTTGAAGCACAACTGCGCCCATGTAATGGCCATGCTCTCTGCCTGCACATCTCTTGCTAGTCAACAGCAGATTGCCATGATTTAGGAAATGCAAGTTAGGGGCTCAGTTTTTAAGGAAAATCCAGAATGTTTAGGTGTATGGTAATCCATGGGTATTTTTCCTACTCTCTCAGCCTTTTTATGCAAAGCTGTCATGGGAGACATGTGACAGTCAGAACCCCTCGGGCTTTGTCCATGTATGACCGTTGTTTGTATTTAAAAAAAATAATCCTGGAAATGCTGAGCCTAGTTCACGTGATTTATTGCTTCAGGATCAGATTTTCTGGAACTCTGTGAGATCCTCCAGGATCAAAGCAGCCTAGCAAAGGTAAGGTGCTGTTATCATTACATCTTCAGTTGCCTTATTTTCCCCATAGGGAGAAGTAATTGTGAATGCAGTTTCTGTCTGGAAGCAGTATATTCTACAGAAATGCCACTTACTACTGTGTTGCTTTTCATCTGCAGAGGGGAAAAGCGAAGTGAAAATGCCTGGAGGAGCAGAAATGTGGTAATATGAATCTCATTTTACCGTGCCTAGAAGAACCTCATGCAGACAAGGATTTGATAAAAGAGAGTCAACGCTGAATAAAAATTCCCAATTAGAGCCCTATCAAAAGCAGCGCTTACACAGCGAAATGTATTAGCTCCCACCACTTTTACAGAAGCCTGTGCTAGTGCGTGCTTGCTTGGCTTTTTTATAATCTGTCTGTACATCTCCCGTCTTGAAGTTGTTGATTTCTTTCCAGCTATCTGCATACCACTTTGAAGAGTTGGATGGCCAAAAGCGCTGGGTGTGGTACTGGGTAATTGGGCAGAGGTGCTGCAAAGTCATTGCTCCAAGACAGGGCACCAGAAATTCCCAGTCCCAAGGTAAAGAGTTTTTACCTGTGTCCATCTGGGGACAGAAGTCTCGTTTGCAGCACTGGGTTTGGAAAGCAGCCTACGGGTGGAGGGAGGGCATGTGGCTGCTATCCTGGGGCCCAAAGCTTTTTGGGGGGCTGGCAGACCCCATTTGTGGGTGTCGCCTGCACCCCATGGTTGGGGCACAGCCCTGGTTTGCAGCAACCAACACAACCCTTGTACAGGGGCAGGTTTTTGAAAACCATACCCAGCTGAGCAAGGGGCTCATCCCAGGGATGCTCAACCTGGGATCTGGCAGCACTCCATTTGTACCAGCCATCGCTGGCACTGTGCATCAGGTGCTTTTCTCACTCCTTGCACCACGTAAGCCTGTGGGGCATTTCCTCAGGCAGGGACATGATGTTGCAGGCTTGTTTTCACCCTTTCTGTCTTGGGAGTTTGCCTGCAGCGCTCTGCAGTGGGCTTCCAGTTTATTTGCCTTGCTTTTTCCAACCTATTACGTTTTGAGGGGGTAAAGCACAAACACCTTTTGCAAAGCCGTGCTCTGTGCATGTATCCCCTCAGATCATGTGAATCTTCCCCCACCGCCTCCTTGAGACTGCCACACGCTGGGCTGCACCTTGCTCTTGCACTTCCTGCGCATTGTGAGCTCTCAGGGCAGCAGATATGCCCACGGTACTCCTTGCAGTGATGGCCATCTGTGCGGTGGGTCCCTATCCCTGCTTGCTATAATCACTTTCCTGTGTCAGTGGCACTGATGCTGCAAAACCTCAGTGAGGAAAAGTCCTCCTGCAGCACCCCACTGGCTCGAGGGGTGCTGCCGAGCACCACCAGCACTCTCTCCCTGCTCTCAGCACCCAGCCTTATCAGTGGCAAGGCTAACTGATAAACCAGGGCGACGCCGTCAGAGGCTGTGTTACGTGCATTTTGGCCACACACACAGAAACACACATGCATGCGCACACACACACACATTCCTGCCAAGCAGGAGGCAGCAGTGAAGCTGCCAGTGAGCTGGGAGGGACCTGGAGGTCTCTCAGGGAAGAAGTGGGCTTTTAGGAATCCCTTTGCATTCAGCCTCTTCCTCCAGGTAGCAGCACATTTCTAGCATCTGATTTTCCCCTCAGCAAAGCCACGTCACCTGCTCTGACTGAATTACTTCTGATTTCACCCAGCGTAAAACAGATTTTTCTGCTGGGCCATTTATAACTGACCCATCACAGGGTGCCATATATCCTGCTGTCAGAGTGAGCACTGATGATTTATTGGATATGCCTCCGTTAAGAAATTACTCATTGTCATTCAGGGGAAAAAAAGTTGTACTTTTGCTTCATTCTCTCAAATTTTATCACAGCATCATCGAAAAGAAAGGCTGAAAGGGACTTCTGAAAGTCATCCAGCCCTGGGGCAGAGCCAGGACAGACTGAGCATCTAAATCGCTTTGGACTCTGCTTGGCCCCAGTATGAGGGCACAGCC
Source organism: Fregata magnificens (assembly GCA_013389945.1). Lineage (NCBI taxonomy): Eukaryota > Metazoa > Chordata > Aves > Suliformes > Fregatidae > Fregata > Fregata magnificens. The sequence goes on along the minus strand of WAAD01025773.1, from coordinate 81,134 downwards.
ACACAGTCACAACATTGCAGCATAATGATTGCTGTGTTGTAGGCAATTTGCAGATTCATCTCACCTAGTATTTCAGAAGCTCCAGGGAAGACCTCTATCCCTTTGTACCAGTGAAAGTTTTATTTTACTGTGGAGGTGTGTCTGAGAGCAAACACATCTCCCTCGAATTTACTCCTGATAGGGAGGTTTTCCCTGGAAATGAGTACGTTGGCATGAGACAACACAAAGGAAACATCCACTTAAAGCACATGCAGAGTCCTAGTGGTCAGAGGGGTGTGGGAGCAGCAGGCGCAGCCGGTGTTTGGCCAACGGACGTTGCTGGATAAGCGGATGTGGCACGAGGGAGGTCTCACGAGAGGGAAGGATGCTCCCATCCCTTCACCTCAATCAGCCCAGCAGGACCACTCTCTTTTCAGTAATCAACATGCTGCACAGTTGTACCACCAGCAGGATGTACCAAGCAAGTCTGTCGGGCATCCAGCAAACCTGCTGTGAGCAGCCGGGTGGTTGTTTCCCCCACAGGGGCCTGCATGGAGAGTTTGGTGCCCATGGTACCACTGCCTCTGACACCAAAGCATAAATCTACTTCTTCCCACAGTAGGATGAAGGAGTTTAAAGCAGGGCACTGTGCTCCTGATCAGGTGTGCATCTTCCTTACAGTCACCAGGTTTCCAAACAGATGTGTTTTGTAGTTTCTAAAATGGCTGGGTGGGAAGCCGCGTGTCGCCAGGTTACTGCTGTGTGAATTCCTTTTTCAGAAGTTTATTTGTTTTGCCAGTGTCCTTAATGCGTCCTTGCTATGGATGTAGCATCATGACAACAAAAACCTCCAGCAATTTCAGCAAGGGCATCTGATCCTATATTTGTTTGCAAGAACAGTGAGTGTTTTTCAGCTGGTACTTGAACTTAAAACCTAATCATGATTTACAGCCTCACAGACCTCCTTTGCTAGCCCTGTATGTTTCCTCCTTCCCTGGGAGGACCTGGGCTTTGAGTCAGTAAGCACTGTGTGTTGGGAGTGGTAGCACTGCTCTGCTGCAGCACTGCCTGCCCCTGGCTGCAGTCGGTGGCTCGACGGATGTTAGGGGAACGTGTCTAGATGACACGTGTTGGTGATCCCAGGAATCTTTCCCTGGACTTTGCCCAGGGACAAGTCCTTTCTGAGCAGGGATTCACTCTTTTCCAAAGTCATGTCCTGCAAAAAGTGGAGTCGTGGGGAAGGTTATGACATGTGGACGTGGGGCAATGTTAAGGGGGGACAGTTGTTTGAGTCTGTTTGCTCTTCATTTAATCCATGGAAACAAATGGTTCAGCCTCAAGCGCAAGGTGTTGTTGCTTTCCCCCAATTCTGCAGTTTCAGGATCGAGAACATTTGTTTATCTGCAATTTAATATCTACACAGAGCGCTCAGATCACACCGGTTGTTGTATTTAGTGCTGGTCATGTGCTGCTGAGAGAGGAGACTTTGCAGTCTGAAGCACATTTAGCAAAGTATATAAATGGGGGGGGGGCAGAAATCCCTAAAGACATCATTTAAGTAACTATATACATAAAAATTTAAGCCACTTCAATAAAGGACACATAAAGAGTTTGCAGTCTGTCTTGAACCCTAGCTGTCCTACTCTGATTTCTAAATAGAATATGATTAACGTTAAAAATAATCCAATAGATGAATTTTGTCTTTTGGATTGTTTTTACCAGGTCAAAGGCCATTATTGCAGTAATTGAATAATCCAACAGACCTTTGCTCCAGACATTCACTATGGAAACTAAGCAATGAGGACTGGCTATTCTGTTTTCCAATCATCCAGACAGCATTTTAATGGGAAAGAAAAGTCTGATGCAGTTAAAAGCCCATCTAAAAGCAGATTATGGGGAAAAAATAGATGCTCAGATGAGATGTAGGCTGGTGATTCACTTAAAAATGCTGTAAATGTTAAGGACTTTGATAATCACTTTGGCAGGAATGCAAAGACGTATAAATGCTTTTTTTCCCCTTCATTCTCTAGACTGAGAGACAAGGGGGAGGGCTGTTTTCTTTCCATGAGACCACTGAAAAGCACAGATTTTTAAAGTAGAAATCAGAGTATTGTTCTGAGATTGTTTTGAGACTATCAAATGAAAAATACTCTGCTGTTAGAAGCTTTGCATGTCATATTTAGACAACAGTGAATGCAGCCATGTTTATTAATGATAGGATAGGATCATCTAATGACTCCAGCTGAGATGATTGTGACATAGTGTGCCAAGTATTATATACACATTGTGCAGTGAGGTGTAAACACAGCCAGGGACACCTTAACTCTAAGTAGACTTGCAACTGATCACTGCTTATTTCACCTGTTTTTACATCCTTGCAAATCCACTGACTCCAGTTGAGATGCTCTTGACTTACCTCAACTTTGGATAGAGGCAAATCACAGGCAAATTTTGTTATTCTTATTTTATCTGAGAATGGGGCAAGGAAAAGATAAGTTACTTGTCTGAAGTCACAGGAGTAACCTATGGAAAAGTTGGCATTGACTCCAGATACAGTGTCTTAGATGCATAAGCCTTTTTTCCTCCCATAAGAAACTGGCTAAGCTCATTTAAAGATGAGTGAGAGTTTGCCAGAAACACTCAGGTATTGTTTGGTGTTGGGTCTCCAACACTTTTCCTCCACCCCCTTGGAGTTTTTGCTAGCGTCCTGGTGGGTTCACATCCCCTGTCGTCCTTTCACAAACACCAAGAAAGATTCTGTAGGTCTTGGGAGATCCAGGGAAAGCAACTGCAAATGGAAACGCAGATATGAGGCATGATCCAAACCTTTGACCATGCAGGGCTGCCAATGCAGCACTCATCAGGCCGGTAACTGAGCCAGCCAGACTCGGATGATGTTGCTAAAAACATAATGGAATTTGGTTGCAGAATTTAACCTTTAGAAGTCCAGCAGCTGCTCCACAGGTCCTCTAAGAGGCTAAGCAGTCAGCATTTAAGATCCCAGATTTGAAGCATTGCAGATTCATTTTTTTATGCGCCTTCAATAATGTAAAAAAAGCTAGGTCTGCTGAATACCTATAGCTGCATTACCGGGAGAGAACCATTTAAGATCTGGCACAGTGAAGAGCAAATGTTTAAAAGACAAGCCTATCAGTCTTTAATGAGGTTATACGGGGACTGAGTGGTCATCTCATTATTGAGTAACCCTTAATGCAATGTGCACTGAATCTATAATTAAAGCAGCTTCCACCTTTATCTCACATGCTAAATCTTGATTTCTCCTAGTTCTTGCAAAACCTCTCTCCATTTTAAAGGTACACCTGATATATCCATGAGCCTTGAAAGCATTCATCTTGACTAACCTAGTGCCACTGTGAAGGGCTCACTTGAAGTTGAGAAACTGAGAAACTCAGATCCAAAGTGATGTTTCCTACCGACTGGGTTTCAGCAAAATAAGCCAGGTTTCAACAGAATGAAGTGCCTTTATCAACTGTTGTTACCCACAGTCTCTTGCTGCAGTATGGCTCCTGCCTGCTCACGCTCTTTCCCTATGGAGAAAGTCTTCTCTTCTTCTTCAAAAACTCCTCTCAACCCAGAGGCCCTTCAGATCTCCCAGGAGTCTCTTTGCCTTCTCCCCCATTGAAACCTCTCCCACCTAAGCCATTGTAAAACTCTCCAACAGCATCTGTTGTTGACAAAAGCAACTCAAGGCAAAAATACTTACCTATATTTCCAGAAATTAAAGCTTGGAAGCACTTGGCAGCTCTAATGGCTGCCAAGATACCCACAGAGATAAGCAAAAGAAGGAAGTCTATAGGTCCTAAAGGGTAAATTCTCACAGAGCAAAACTGGCAGGGGCTGAGTTATGCCAGATCGAGCCCTCTGCCTGTCTTTCTTGGGCAACCATGCAATTGTTCTAAAAGCACAATAAAGAATATTATCAGATAATTTCCTTGCGGTCCAGGCACTGACCAACAATTCGGCATTTTCTTTCAGTTCCTAATTGTATTCCAGGTTACCTGTGTGACCTTCAGCAAGTCCCTTAGACTAAACTTCCTCTCGAATACCCAGGTTCTTAATTCCCACTGACTTAGGTCAGCATGCATTAAGGACCTCTGCAGTAGCCAAGCTCTGCCTCAGGGACCAGCCTGTATAGTCCTCCCTTTCTCCTGATGACTTTCTTGCTTATTTAGATATGTTGGGACTGGGTGGCAGAGCCTGTCCCCTCTGCAGCATCCACCAAAGGAGAGTTCCAGTTTCGATTTGGGGCTCTAACACATCTTCAACCACAGCACAGTAGTCATAAACTACAGATGGTGGCAAAGCTTTCAGGTCTAAGCAAGAAGTGCACGGAGCACTTTATTTCCTTGCAACAGATAACCTAAATAAAGCCTTAGTTTTCCTCCAGATATTAAGCTAAAAGTGTGTGCCAGGCGTAGTTTCCACAAAACAGTAATTTATCTAATCATGTAGCCGTACAGCAGAGCCATGTTGACAGCTGTCTCAGCACAAAGAGATAAACATGTCAAGAGTTTCTCCTGAAGTGGGAGCAACACTTGGACTGTGAGTGTGGGAACCATGTTGCCATCATCAAGAATTCAGGAGAACTGGCATGATTTCACAGCACCACTTGTACACAAAATGAGAGGCTTTTGAAGGCAGGCGAGCTGAGAGCATCTTTCTAAACAAGCCAAGTGTGTTACAAATAGCTCTTGAGAGCTGCAGCCAAGTCCAGCAGAGCTCTCTCTGCTGCCTGCTGTTGGAGAAGGCTTCGTGTGCACTGTGCCTGCTGCCCAGATCCTTTAGGTAACATCCAATGGAAGGGACAGGCTCAGCCCTGGGGTCTGGGTGGTCCATGGTGCAAACTACAGACTTCTCATGGCAAAGCGAGACCAGAGCATGATCATCCTTCTCCCATTCACTGTGCCCAATTTCTGCACAAATCCCAGGCTTGCAAGCTGGAGGAACGTCTTGGTATGGCCTGGCTAGGGAGGATGAAGAAAGCACACTGCTGAGGGCACATTTAGATGGTGACCTTGGAAAGGGAGTCCCACAGTCTGTTACGTACTGACTGTGGTCTTCATCCCTGCCCTTCACAGGCTTGGTGGGGAGCTGGGGAGCCCAGGGGTCTGAAGGGAAGTCACCCACTTGAGGGGACTGCTGGGGGGGATTTGGTGCATTTGCCAGAACAATGCAGCGAAAGGGGAGTGTGGAGCACTGTAAGCAAAAGGTTGCATTTTGTTCCTCATTCCTCTAACATATAAAGCCATCACAGGCTTTATATAGACATCAGGCTTTATAAAGACATCACATACAAAGGGACCCCACAGCAGTACTTTTGCACCTCATTCTTACTGAAATTAATGGGAATTAGGCATTAAGCAGCTAAATGCGTTTCTGGCTCTAACCCTAATTCTGTAATGCGTCCAGTGCCCCATTAAGAAGACAAACTCATTAAATGTTGCAGAGCCTCTGAAACAAAGGTGACTGATGTGTTCGTAAATTGGAAATGTAATTCACTCCATCTTCAGAGAACTATGTCCTGCATCTGACATTGGTTGCATTACATTAATGTTTTTCTTTTTCTTTTTTGAAGATCATGCTCCCAAGGAATTTGAGTCATATATAAATCAACCTGGCTTACATTTCAATTTTTTTTATTAAATGAACAACTGCTGGAAGTTAGAGTTTTAGGAGAGAGCTTTCAAATTAATGCAAAGCTTGAATTATTCTTATGCTGCAAACCAGTGGGAAGAAGTAAAGTTCCTCTGACTGGCAGCCAACAGCCACTTAAATTAAGGAAGGATCAAACCTTTTGCCAGTTTTGAAAAAGCCAGCACATCTGTCTGAGTTGTTATGAATTAGGGATGCTGAGCTTAGACCAAAAATACGGACAAAACCAGGTCTGGATCTTCACTTTTGATGCGGGGGACTGAACTCTCTTACTCCTACTTTTATGTGTTTGTCAAAACAATGTTGAAAAGCACCTCTGCTTAAATAACTTAAATGCTCAGTAGAATACTAACAATCCTGGAATCCCTTGATACTTTAATTTAGGCTTTCCTTTGTTGGTTTGCTTACACTAAAACTCCAGCTTGAAATTAATGGCAGTTTTGCTCTATACTAAAAGAACTTGCGATCTTCTGGCTTACTGGGAACTGTTGTATATGTTGTCTCAAGTCATGCAAAAATTAAATTTTAATAGCAGTTTTAATTATAATTATTATGTATATACAAATTATATATATAAATAATTTGATTATAATTCCATTATAATAGCCATTACCAATCCTGTAGGTAACATTTACTATGAGTAGGCTTCAAAGCATTTCACAAAGGGAGTAAACATATAATTAGCACTGTTTTACAAATGGGGAAACTGGGGCAGGAGCTGACTTGGCCAGAAGAAGGCAAAAGGTTAGCACCAGGTACTGTACCTCAGTCCTCGGAGTCCAGCTCCATGCACAGGCCCCAGGGTTGGTTGGCTGCTCTGGCATCTTTCTGGCAGCATAAACTAAGCTGTGTATTTGGGATCTGTAACTTCTGTTTCCAAACCCTCTTCTCCCTGCCTCTCCCCTGCAAAGTTCTAGATATTATTCACCTCCAAAAAAACCATTAGGCAATGCATGCTAATTATTATCGTGGCAAAACTTTCTATCTTCATCAATCAGTCAAACAAGACGTTGTCATGGAAGGCTTATATACCTTTCGTTACCTCTCTTGTTAAAAAAATACCTTTGAAGTGACTAACCCTGTTTAGACCTCTTCAGGCTTCACTTGCACAAACCAATGCCCCACTTGCAAGCCTTTTGCTATTGGGCCACCTCTCTTGATCCTTTCTGGCCATTTTGCTACAGCTGCTGCATACCCGTACAGACAGACACACCAAGAGCTCACGGTATTTTTTGCCAGATCATCATATCAAACAGATAAGCAGATCTGAATTGCTGCAAGAAATGTGTGGGCGAAGAATTAATCCTTGCTTAATTTGCTGCTAATAACCCCCCAGCTGTGACATAACTCCATACCAAGCATTAGACAGTACACAGTTTCAAACCTTAAGAAAACAGAAATATGTACCTAGACCACAATGTAATCCAAAAGGTATAAAAAAGGTGTGTTTATAACGAAAAGAAGGCTGTAAAAGGAAGGATTTATACGAATATAAAAAAAAGAAACAGAAAAATAAGAGGTAAAGTGTTTGACTGTGGCAGTAACTGATCTTCCTGACTTGTGAGTTGTTGATGATGATTTCTGTCATCATAATACTCACAAAAGGGATTGACATATGATTCTTTCTTTCGTTACTTTTAAAAGAATCACATTTTTTCTCTGCACTGGTGAAATGACAGCACATTCTCTGGAAGAGAGGAGAGAGACATAGCTCAAATAAACTGAAAAGGAATGGGAAAAGTATGGGGTAAAGATATGTCTGAAGGAATCATGCATATACTGCTGGGAGAGATGAAGTTACACAGGAAAGTTGGCGTGTTTGTAAAATTTCCTGCCCAGATTGTGCCAGCAGAACTCACACATGGCTTTTGAACCTGCAATGACCCTTGTGTGTCCATGCCAGGGGCTTTTGTCCGTGCAATATTCTCTTCTGCTGCTTTGAACAATCCTCCTGGTCCAGAGGGGACGGTGGATGCAGACACACCGTCACAGCAGGCCATGTGTGAAACGCAACCTGGGACTTCAAAGTAATTTTCGTTATTCCAGGAAGGTGAGAATTGAGGAAGAGGTGTTTTGTGCCATTTTGTGTCAAGACATACGACATGGAGCATTGCACTGAAGTGTAGGATCCCTAGATTTGAATCCTGGCTTTTATCAGCTTGCTGAGTGACTTTGGACAAGACCTGTAACAGCCTCAGCTTCACCCTCATGCTAAGGAGACTGTCTGGGTATCTCTTGTGGAACACTCCAAGATCCACTGATGAAAAGACATATATGTTGTTACTAGCTTTCTTTAGCCCTTCTGAGTATGTGCAACGGGTGGGTCATGCCCCACAGACAGTAGGCTCTTGTCCAAGATGAGTATATTTAAGTTATGAGCATGGGAGCATGGAGAGGAGAGGAAAGAGGAGAGGAAAGAGGAGAGGAAAGAGGAGAGGNAGGAAAGGAAAGGAAAGGAAAGGAAAGGAAAGGAAAGGAAAGGAAAGGAAAGGAAAGGAAAGGAAAGGAAAGGAAAGGAAAGGAAAGGAAAGGAAAGGAAAGGAAAGGAAAGGAAAGGAAAGGAAAGGAAAGGAAAGGAAAGGAAAGGAAAGGAAAGGAAAGGAAAGGAAAGGAAAGGAAAGGAAAGGAAAGGAAAGGAAAGGAAAGGAAAGGAAAGGAAAGGAAAGGAAAGGAAAGGAAAGGAAAGGAAAGGAAAGGAAAGGAAAGGAAAGGAAAGGAAAGGAAAGGAAATTATCACAACTACTTCATAGCTAAAGATAGCAGTGCTTGGAAGTGGGAGGATGAGTAAAGCACAATATACAGTCAAGACCCTATGCAGTAAGCCCCCCTGTTACACTACTCACAGCCCTACTCTGACCGGGAACTGCTCTGTGGCTCCCTCAGCTTTTCCTGTGCTCCTGCCCACAGGCACCCTGATTCTCACCAAAGAGGTCCAGGGCTTCTTTCTCCCTGGAGCTCTGTTGCTGCCTAATTGTGGCAAAGAGTTCAAAGAGGTTGGCTTGTGCACTCACCTCATCCAAGGGCACAGGAGGGGAAATAGAGAGGGGAAGGTACAGGAGAAACACAGCACAAAGCAGCGAGAGGAGTGAGGAACAGCGTGTGCGTCCATTGTGATGACATTGCATGGAAGACCTACCAGCACACCTTGGAGATGATGTTCCCAGTGGAAAGAATGGTATGGAAAATGGCACAAAGCAAGGTCAGGGTGAAGGAGATAGGCAGTACACTTGGGCGCATATGAGGGAGTGTAGGACTAAAGGGAATACATGATCTAAAGACAAGAGAAGAATCCAGAAACGGAGTAAAGAACAGGATAAAAGCAAGAAAGTTCAAGGGCAAACTGAAGAGAAAATCTCCCTGTTACAATATTACGTAGTTAAATAAGTCCGAACATTGCATCGCATTATTGCTGGCTTGCTTTACTGTAGCAATTACTGAACAAACTCCTCAACTTACTAAACACATGCAGATACACAAACAACTAGCCTATAAAGACCATGACAGCTTGCAGCCCTGGGCCAGCTCTCACTTGCAGTCATCCCTGGGTTAATGGGCTCTGGGGAGCCTTTGGTCCAAGCACCAATCACCCCCAGGACCAAGTGAACGGGTAGCAGTGCTGTCCCACTCCCATCATTGCTGTTAGAGGCTGCTTTCATCCCAGGCTCACTGGACTGGGTCACAGCAAAAGGAAAGAGAAGAAATAACGTGGGAAACAAAGAGAACAAGGTATTAGGAGGGGGGTATTAGGAGCTGGTTTAGGTCTTCAGGATTTACCCAAAGCCCATGAGAGGAGTGGTGTTGCCAGCTTGCCCACCCTAAGCCAATCCATAGCAAGACCAGAGAGGCCCAGGAGCTTGAAGGCAAAACCCAGGGGCCACACAACTCCCATGGAAGTCAAAGAGCTAAATTCTCACCCAGGATAAACCAGAAAGCACTGTTAAAAGCAATGGAGAGACCCTGTTTTCCAATGGCTGGAGGGCTGGCCAGGAAGCACATCCAGGAGATAGGCTGTGCCCTAAGGAAAGGGCTGAGTCTCACGAAACTGGATGAGGGAAGCTACAGGCATTCCTGGCATGTGGGGGGAGGCTCAGAGGCCCATTGTGGATCCCTATTTGCTTGATGCTGGGAAAAAGGAAGGACAAAAAAAGATAGAAACAAAATTAACGCTTAGTTTTTCCTAAACTAGGTACAACTTTCAGGGTCAGGAGAGGAGGTCAGAAACTCTTTGCTGTTGCCCAGCCCTTTCTCAGCTCTCTGCCTTCCCTAAGATCATTTGCCAAATCTCCTGAGGAAGACTCCACAGGTGTAAATGCCTTAACCCCCCTGGCTTTGGGTGGTGATGGGGATATTGCTGATTTGAACCAGCTGAGGCTCTAGCTTCTCCAAGCCTGGAATGGTTTGACCTGAGAATAAAATGCCATCCCAAACAGGAATGTGCCTCGGTGAACTGGAAGGAGATAACCAGCCTAACAGGTGAATGCTGTCTTGAAAAATCTGATCTTCTGCAGTAGTTACGTCATCTGCATTTGCTATTCTTTATCCATTCCTAAAATCTAGGTTCCGGGATATCTCTGTGCTACTGCTAGCTAATGGGAAGCCTGTGTATCTCACTCAGATGTTATTAATTCCAAGCGAATACACTTGTTAGCTTTCTCTACTTACCGTCCTCATGTTCTCACATAAAAATGACTCAAAAAAAAAAAAAAAAGTGTATTTCCTGGAACAGTCCTTGACAGCCTGTTTACCATCTTAAATTGATCACCCATCACAGACTCTTTCTTTGCCATAACCACTCAATGTTTCAGGGCCAGGCCAATAACTCACATTAAGTAGAGAAGATTTGCACAGTGTGTCTCCGAGACAGAGGAGCCCTTTGAAAGGTTAAATGCTGGGGTCTGCAGCACTTTCTGTCTTGGCTGGAGGCTGACATTATGCAGGCAAGTGTGTGAGACAAGCACTGTGCAGCAGCCCTCAGTAGGCATGGGGACTGCATGCTCAGCAAGGGCTTGAGGAACTGGAAGCTGGTGGAAATGGGGGCAGTCCTAGTTCAGAAGATGATTAGAACAATTTATGTTTCTCTTCCCCCGCCCCCCTGGAATTTGTCCAATCTGCAGTAAAACCATGTTTCTCATTTTGGCTCAAAGTGATTTAAAACACAAAAAAGGGAATGGTTTTCTGTATTTTTTTCCTCCTTTTCCTTTTCTCCAAGTCCCATTATTGCCAGATAGGAGGATTCAGGATGGAAAAGCAGAGGAGAAACAGCAACAACACAAAACCTAAATGAGTGAAAAATGTGAATGATCTTGAAACACCAGGAAATGTTTCATTCTACATCAAAACTAAATAAAGTTCTGCTTAAAAATTGAGAGTGCTGAACAAGTAAATAAATAGCTGAACAAGTAAATAAATAGCCAGAACTCTTGTGCTATTTAAAGAGTAATCTCTTATTTCAAAAGCGCTGCTCACTGACAATATTTCAGGTTCTTACCAAAATTTGCCATCCAGATTCCTATAACACATAAGTTCCCTGGGGGTGGGCTGAGTCAAAGTCAGGGAGATGGGATATGGGATATTTGGAAACACAAGACATTCTTTGCTTTGCATGGCTGGAGTGTTACCCGTGGCTCCAGCCCCAGTCTGGACAGTGGCCCCTCAGTGGCGGTGGCTGAGCAGCAGGATGGCCTGGCCAAGGGTGCACGTCCCAGAAAAAAAAGGTCTGTGAACTGGACCTCGAGCCAGAGGCAAGGATGCGTGGCTGGCAGGGGCAATGCCGCCTTCAGCCACGCAGGGCAGAGAGAGCCCTGAGAATTGTGCTGAATCAGTCCGGAGCCAGCATGCGATTGCTCACAGCACGATATTTCATTAGAGTCATTTACTTTCATTAAAACAGGTTGGTGAGCAGCAGGACTTTCCAATCGGTCCATTTCTGGGTAGGCTTGTGAAGTCGTTTGTTTCCATTGGCATTAATTATTCATGGCTAGATGTGCAGGGGTGTTATAAAAGCAAACTTTCAGAGCTGGGGACCTGCACCGAGCCACTTTTGAAGAGGAGATTCAGGGAATTTATGTGCACTGAGATGTGAGTGATCCTGGGGGGCTGGTAGCATGCTACAGCACAGCACGTACTGCACAGAGAGAGGAGGAGGGAGCCCTGAGACACGCGCTTCCTTTGGCCGGGGCTGCACAGCCCACCTTTGCTGTACCCCTTGGGTACAGCAGTGCTACAACCCAGCTGTACGGCTTGTGATCCTGTAGCCTGCAAAGCCTGTGCTCATTCAGGGTCTCTGCACAGCGTCTGTCACACGGATGGGTCTGCTCTTGGTTGCCAGTGTCATGCAAATCTTGCAAAGCTGAGCTGGGCAGTGCCTGAGCTCCTTGTGTTTCAGCTCTTCAGCAGTAAACTCGGAACTGTAAGGCATATACTTTGCAGGGGAGTTTTGACGTTAAATCCATCAAAACTCAGGGTACTGCTCAAAGGAGGCCATGAAAGTCCCACCTATATTTCCTGAATTGTGTTTAATTCGATTCAGGACTTGTCTAATCATGAGTAATGTAATAGCGTAAATGAGTAATAGCAAGGACAAGCTCCTACTGCTGATCCTGTGTACCCTGGTCCTGAGGACTGGTGTGTTCCAGCTGTACAAGCAATATGAACATTTTCACTGTGGGGTTAGCAGATCCCACCTGAAACCCTATGGATCCGTTGTAAAAGTGGAAGGGGATATCCTTTGATCCCTGTCTGAAGTTCCTTGCCATTTCCCTGCTTCCCTGGATGCTAATCTGTCCCTCATCTGGTAGTGAAATGACCCCTTTGCCAGAGTTCCCAGGTGAGTCCATTAACGATTTAAATCCTGCTTACACCGTGAATCAAGCACACAACTGTCTGATCCAGCTCCTACTGGACTTAGTCTTGGTTTTGCCCACGGTTTGTCATGGGGCAGAGTCAGGCCACTCTGAGCGTCAAACTAGTCACCCTAGCACTGCCCCTTAATCATCACCCAACAAAGCAGATGAATGCCTCTCTCCCTTTCTCCCTCATCCACTCCGTGCCTCCCCACATTAATAGCTTCTGAGCAGCTGACTTTAGCATAATGCAGTGATCCAAACATAAGCAGACACAGCAGGATTTACTGGAAGATGTCGTCTCTCACAATTCATTATTTATAACAGTGCTTTATGATTAAATCTGAAGCCATTAGAATGGCGAAAGCTCAGGCTGGGACAATGTCAGCTTACTCAGATGCACATGGGCATGGTCGTACTGGAAAAAACACATTTCCCTGCACTGTCTATGGTATACATAGGGAAAGGCTAAGCAAGCAAACAAGACGACAGTGTAAGGCTGAAGGGATTGATTCTGATCCTGTGGGAAGGCACCACAATTTGTGTGGGTAGCGCTGGCTGCTTGCTGGGGCCAGCTTGTCTGCACGGACCTGGCTGGAGGTGTGGCAGCATCCTACTTCTCCCTGGCCTGGTCTGGATGCAGGTTCTCTCTGGGGAGGTGTACCAAGTCCCCCTGGTGCATCCACGCCCTGGTGTCCCCCACAGACCTCAGCCCCTGCAGTGAGCTCTGCAACCCTCCATTCCTCCAGTTACCTATGGAGATGTGCAAAATCCTAATGCTTAATCCTTCTGCTGCTGCTGCACTTACAGAGTGCTCCTCACCACATGTGGGTCTGAGGAATCGCCCTGTGAAGCTGTCAGTCATAGCTGGCAACAACAGCAAATATTCTGGCAGCACTATTGGTAATATCCAGAGCACCCAGGACGCATCTAAGTCCTGGCAGATCTGAATCTACAGCCCTCAAATCCCCAAGTGGACAAAGGACTGCCTGAATGTTTGCATCCTGACTGTGCTCACTAGCCTTCATGCTCAGGCCAATGCAACCCCATGGTGTTTTGCATATAGCTGTTGCTATAGATGCTGCCCGAGTGTGACCACAAAGCAAAACATGCCTCCCGGAGCACCTCTGCTTGGTCATCACCCTACCACCCCTCAGTGACACCACCCACACTACAAATGGGTCTGTGTACTTGCGGGGGGGTCCAAAACCCCTGTTGGGCTTCTCTTCAGCTGAACAGCAGCCTGTGCTGACCATTCACAGACAGTTTGTCAGAACTTTCTCCTCATGGAGAGCTGTTCTTCCCATAGCCCCATCAACACCATTGCATGGGTCATCGGCTGTTCACAAGCGAAGAAAATACTCTTAGTGTAGAGTGACGGAGGCTTTTCCATCCCATCTAGCACGGGGTCTCTGCTCCCAGGTGGAGCAGGACTTTCAGCCAGCAGTTGCTTTATTTAGGTGAGAGGAGTGAAGGTCCCAGAGGAGACTTAAAAATAAGCCTCTCCAAGCCTTCTTCATGCATGGCTGCTCTCAGGCCCAGTGATCAGAGGCATGGGGTGCTTTATCCCACCCCACAGTGCTGCCAGGGGGAGCTTCCTCCAGCAGTGAGATGGAGACATCAGGACCTCCCGGAGGAGCTGGAGGGAGTGTGGGGGGACAGGGGGAGGTGAGAAGAACTGCTTCTTTTCCCTCTGTCATGGTTTAATCCTGGCAGGCAGCAAGCATATAAGTTACTATGAAGAAACTTAACTCTATACCAGCCAAATCCAGTACGCCCTCTCTCTCCTCTCTCCAGCACATAATCTTGGCGAATGAGAGACAGCCAAGGAGAGCAGAAAGGAGGAATAAAGGGAAAGGTCCTTTTTTCTTCTCTGAGAGTACAAGGGCTCGCGTCTGTAGAGCAGAGTGATCTGACAGCTCCCTGCCATACCCTCGGCTCTAGCAGGAGAGCTCATCTTCATTCATTGCGAAGGCTCCACACCAGACATAGCAGGAACAGTTTTTCAGTGTCCTTCAAAAGTGTTTGCAGTGATGCTCTCCAGAGCCATTCATCTGATATCTCTTGCTTTGTCCCCTTCCTCACCCAGGAGCTGACCCTGAACTGCTCCATGTGCAGACAGGGTTTGGCCAGAAACTTCCAAACTCAGAAAGGAGAAAAACTATTTTCTCTAGCAAACAAAGCAGAGGGGGAAAAAAACCAACACACAAATCCAACAAAACCCCCTGCTGGCAGCAGTTTGCCAGAGCAGTGAAATAAGGGATCTCTCTATGGTAAGCATAACACCAGCATGGCATCCTTCTCCATTGCTAGAGTAGAGTAGAGTAGGAGCTGTGACTCCATCACAGATTTCTCATAGCCAGCTTCACAGCTCAAGCTGCAGAGCCGCAATTTTTATCACTGCCACTTCTAATTCAGCCCAGAGTAGAGGCTATTTCAGTCATCCTTGCTTTTGTTGGATATGCCTTGCTTTATGGGCCTTAACTCTGCTCCAACTTCACCAGGAACAGGATCAGGGTCAATAAGCTTAGATCCCAGCACTGGGCAAAGTCTGTTCTTGCTTTTTGGAAAATTGAAGAAGTTCCTCTCCCTCTGCCCAGAGCCACAGTGCATAGAAAGGGTCAGAAAAACTGAGAAGGCTGGAGAGCACAAAGTGCAGAAATCAATGCACTTCTGGGGACAGTCTCATCATCCCATAGAAGAAACCATCTGAGCTCTGCTTCTAGGTCCCCTTTCTGTCCCCAGTCACTCTGTTTCCCTCTGAGTGAAGCAAGACAAGATGTTTTTGTATATTTTTTGCTGTGAATCTCTAGCTGCCCCATGACTACAGCATCTGAACTCACTTTGTCCCTTCCAGGAAGCCACAGGGCAAATCCCACCCTTGCCCAAGCAGCCAGTTCATCATGAATGGGGTCATTAAGTGCCACTGGCCGCAGGTGCCAGGAACAGCTCTCCAGTGAGGATTTCATCAGTGGCTTGCCAGCCCAGGTGAAAACCACCAGCAGGCTGTAGTTGTGGTATGGTGACGGCTCCTCAGGGACCAGGGCTGGAGCACAGCTCTGGGACTGAGGCTGTGCCCAGGCTGTGCCATAGGTTGGTCTGTGGCTCTTCACCATCAAAGCCCACGCTGTTTGGAGCACGAGACCTGTTTGGGCACCACAGATCCCTTCTGACCTTGTGCCCAACCTTCCCCCATGGGGAATCCCTGACGTGATAGAAGAGGAGCTCAGTGTTGGCATAGCTGGTGAAACACGTTGCATTTTATTTACACAACCACTCACACAGCAGTGAACTCCTTCAGCTCACCTCTGCGCTGGTGTAAATTAGGAGTGGCAACACTGCGGTCCAGTGAGACAAACCTATGATGAGTAACAGATTCCCTTGTATTTCCTTATCTCATTGCTGTGACCTTGCTGCTGAAATGTAACCTCAATCCATCATTTCTGGAGAATAAATTCCTTCACAAAACTTCAGGCCTGGAGTCTTTCAGTCCCTGGCCAGCAGGGTTAGGAGATTACTTTATGCTACCTGACCTCTGACACCATTTTAAGGGCTTGTCTACAGCTATCAGTATTTATAAATTTTTAATATTTTCATATTTGTGCTTTCATCTGCTTGGCTGGAATATTAGTAAGTGAAAAAAAAAAACCAGGTTTGTTAAAATGGCTGCCTCATAGGGGCACATACACAGTGGGCATAGTGGGCAGACATTTTTTCTGCACTTCTGTCAGATTCCTTTGGTATAACCTTGTCTTACACCAGTCCGGTGGGGTCAGTCCCATGACTCATACTCATTTCAAATTGCATTGTCAAACTGTTTTGAAAGAAGAGTGTAACAGCTTGTTAACTGGTCATGAGATGCCAACAAACATGCCAAGCATTTGCTTGTTCTAATGAACAATTCCTTGCCCCACATTGGATAATTAGCTAATTCTATAACCCTAAACAAATTCTGGTGTTGTTTGAGGTTCATTCCGTTCTTTTAGCAAACCCTCAAGCCAAAGGGTGCTCCAGTTACAACCCAAAGGGATGTGTGGTTTCAATAGCATTTCCATGTCTTAATCTTCCAAAATCTTACATTTATGTGACTCAAAGAAAAGCAGAGCTGTGTTGATGATAACTGGGCATCAATGACCTCCTTTGAATTCTGTTGAGCTGTACTTTGGACTAATTTGTCCAAGGATTCATTACTGAACAAAACAAAGTCAAAGTGGGTTTGTTTTAGCCAGGAGACACAGTTCTGTCCACAGTGTTCAGATGATTAGCCCTGTTGAGCTCAGTTTTGCTTGGTTAAACTTATTGTAGCAAAACGGAGTATGAGAGCTGGCGTGTTTACAAGTAGATGAGGCATGTCTTCCTGCACATTTCACCATCCTGAACTGATATGCTTGAGTATTTTTTTCATCTTTTCATGCATATTTTTACCTTTGGGTCATAAAGTGATTGATTCACTTCATCAGGATCATTATTGGTTCAGGCATCTGTGTATGCTCCTCAAAAAACACAAGACTGGAAGAACAGCTTACAGGTCTGACTTTGGGTCCAGTCAGAAAGCTCACAAAGCAGGCAAGGTCTTATCCTTCTGTATTGGGTTTGCGTGGCAAGGAAAAGGGCAAAGCTGGGGAGGGAGCTGGGCGGGGTTTCCCTTTGCTTTTCACAGTCAGGCGAGAGGAGTCTGGTTGATGTCTGCAGCAGATAAAGGAGACAAGAGGATCATCAAAAGACCCCAGAGCCCTTTTATCTTTCTGCTGTTTTTCCCTCTAATTTCATTTATCGTTGCTGTGTTGTCTGTCTGCTTGTTTCCCCCCTTCAGAAGGGGTCGGGTGCACCAGGGCCCTGGCTGAGGTAGTAGTTTGTGCTGTTGGTCGGGTTGTGACATTGCCCGCTGTGGAGATAACTGCGCAAGCTACTGCCTTGCTAGTGCTGGTGATGATCAGCTGCAGATGAAGACAATGACAATGGGAATCCCCTTTGTTTTCCTGGGATTGCATGCTGCTGAGGTGGCAACAATTCCTTCTCCTCCTACTTCTGCAGAAGGANGAAGGACCCACGTTGGAGAAGTTTGTGGAGGACTCTCTCCTGTGGGAGGGACCCCATGCTGGAGCAGGGGAAGAGTGTGAGGAGTCCTCCCCCTGAGGAGGAAAGAGCGGCAGAGACAACGTGTGACAAACTGACCGCAACCCCCATGCCCCGTCCTCTTGTGCTGCTCGGGGGGAGGAGGTAGTGAAAAATCAGGAGTGAAGTTAAGCCTGGGAAGAAGGGAGGGGTGGGGGAAGGTGTTTTAAGACTTGGTTTTATTTCTCATTACCCTACTCTGATCTGATTGTTAATAAATTCAGCTAATTTCCCCAAGTCGAGTCTGTTTTGCCCGTGATGGTAACTGCTGAGTGACCTCTCCCTGTCCTTATCTTGACCCATGAGCCTTTCGTTACATCTTCTCTCCCCTGTCCAGTTGAGGAGGGGGAGTGATAGAGCGGCTTTGGTGGGCACCTGGCATCCAGCCAGGGTCAACCCACCACACCTTCTTGGCAGGAAAATGTGAGGTGGCCTCCCAAAACGAGGGCACTGTCAGAGCTAAATAAATCCTCTGTTTAGCTTGATTATGCTCAAAATGAGCATGAAAAGAAAGCTTGTATCTCATGCCGTAAGTCTAATCTATCTGCCACTGTCTAATTCCAAGCTTGTTGGCATCCATAGGCAATACCAGACTATGCTGCCCCTGGGGTACTGCGGAAAATATTGGATTGCATTTGAGGCCACTGATCTTGTTGCATTCCTGGTACCAGGGGGACCGAGTAGCAATAAATGGGAAGGACATGAGTGTCATGCTTTAACCCCAGCCAGCAACTAAGCACCACACAGCCGCTCACTCACTCACCCCCCGGTGGGATGGGGGAGAGAATCAGAAGAGCAAAAGTGAGAAAACTCGTGGGTTGAGATAAAGACAGTTTAATAGGTCAAGCAAAACCCGTGCACACAAGCAAAGCAAAACAAGGAATTCATTCACTACTTCCCATCGGCAGGCAGGTGTTCAGCCATCTCCAGGAAAGCAGGGCTCCATCACGTGTAACTGTTACTTGGAAAGACAAAACGCCATCACGCCAAACGTCCCCCCCTTCCTTCTTCTTCCCCCAGATTTATATGCTGAGCATGACGCCATATGGTGTGGGATATCCCTTTGGTCAGTTGGGGTCAGCTGTCCCAGCTGTGTCCCCTCCCAACTCCTTGTGCACCCCCAGTCGCTCGCTGGTGGGGTGGGGTGAGAAGCAGAAAAGGCCTTGACTCTGTGTAAGCACTGCTCAGCAGTAACGAAAACATCCCTGTATTATCAACACTGTTTTCAGCACAAATCCAAAACATAGCCCCATACTAGCTACTGTGAAGAAAATTAACTCTATGCCAGCCAAAATCAGCACAATGAGGAATGATTAAAGGGGAGTAATAAAGAGGGTTTTACAGTCGGAAATGGTGGGGAGAAGGTGGCTGAGGAACAACAGGGCATTATTTGTTATACATGAGAACCGAAGGGTGCTCAGTGAAAAGAGCAAGTAGCAGATTTATTTTAAAATAAACAAGGGGAAGTACTTGTTCACACAATGCATAACTGAATCGTGACTCATTGCTGCAGGATGTTGTGGAGGCCAAAAGCTTACACAGGTTTTGACAAACTCAGGGAAAAGAAGTCCATTGAGAGCTATTAAATAAGAGAGTTCAGATGCTACCTATAGCTCACAGTCCCTAAAGCACTCGTTGCTGGGAACTAGGCTGGGATGGGATAAGCAGGGAACAGGTAATTCGGTACTTGCCGTGTTTCCTACCTCTTCCCCCAGGAATCTGCTTCTTGTTGGTGTCGGAGAGAAGACCGTCCTAGATGGACTTTCTGATTTAGCAGGCATTTATGTTTTGCAACACAAGCTTATTTGTGAAGCAAATTGTGATCGTATTGATGACACGCCTATGGGGAAGATTGCTCTGAGGGGGTCTGCTGTGTGTGTAGGATGTGTGCGCATGTCTCTGGTATGGAATAAATTGATGGTCAATTATACATCTGAGTGTGGGAGTGCCATTACTCATTTGCTTTGCTTCCAGGCTGTGTGATAGGCGGCTGTGAGCAAAATCACAACTGACAAGTGCTGCTTTTGTCACATACTCAGGGGTTTACTGTGAAAGTGAAGGGCATAGTGCTCAGCCAAGTACCAGGGTCCAGCTAGTTTTGCTGCTTGGTGTTCTTCTAAGAGGTGAGTGAAAGAAAGAAAATGCAAAAGGCTATTTAAATAAGTCATCTATAATAGGCTGCCTAAATACAGGGTTGACATCTCACTGTTGGAAAGCCATGGTCTGACAGCCCCAGCAGAAGGTGGTGTGAATAGGTCTCATGCTTGCACCCGTCCCTCGCAGGGCAGCAAGCAGCCTAGATGGGACCTTGAAAGTTTCTGCTCTCCAGCTTGTAGCAACTCATGTGGGTCTCTCACACCATGGCTAATCCTTGCTGTGACTCCTAACAGTCTATGGCCCACCACTGACTTCAGAAATGTCTGAAGACTGGGCAGAGCACTCATCGGACCTGCATAACAGTTTTGGATAGCCTGGTTTTTCTCTAGCATCTCTGTCTGCTGGCTGGGCCTCTAAAACACAGAGGGATTAAAGTGATTAGACCTCAAATTGGTAAGGAGGCTCTTGTTCCCATTCACTGCTCAATCTCTCAGGAAGATAGCTGCAAATTTCATCTTTGTGTCTATTTAATCTACCTAATCAAATCCACAAGTCCTTGTAAAGCTTTTATGTCTGAAGATAGCTCTGCCTGCATGGGAGGAATGGGGAGATTCACAACTGGGCTTGAGAAACAGTGAGAATTACAAAACTGCTGCTTTTATTCTCCTAAAGAAACTTCATCTAAGTGTATTCAAGTCCCCACTGCAAAGTCTGAGTACATAACACCAGGCAAAGGTGGCTGGGTAAGTGCAGGGTAAATAATATTATAACCACAGAAGAGAGCAAGCCTCTAATATTGTACAAAACACAAACATCCCTGCAGAGCAGAGGGGCCTTCAGCAGTGAAAAGTATTTTCTTTCTGAATTTCAGATAGAGATTGAGGTGGAAAAATCTGAATGTCAAAGAAAGTGTGAACAGGTAAAACCCAGGGGCCAAGCTTGAGAAGATGAGCAAATACCACAGCATGGTGGCTCTTCTCCCACAGAAGTAAGTCTTCACCATTGAAGTGGTGATCTGTAGTAAAACATTTTCTCCTCTCTCTTTGCCTTGGCTCGTTGGATGGAGATTAACTGAACCATCCAGTTCTAAAAACATGGAAAATTCATGTTTTTTCCTGTGGTTCACTCTCTCCTGGACTGATGTGTAGAAAAGGGATATGCCCGTGTTTGATCTGGCTTGTTTCTCCTGTCAGTTCTCTGGAAATATTATAGAAATTGGATCTGGTCATGTTCCCCCCTAAAACTCTGGAAAAGTTACTGGATCAGTCAGATGAAAGCAGCTATACAAATTTGCTATCAGCTGCTAAATGTTTGGCAGCCTGGAGAGTGCTAGTATCAATCAAGTTAACAGTCTGGTGTTTTGCTCATTCTGCTAGATTACTGAAAAAACCAAATCGCTCTGCTCGTGAAGAAAACCACCAGAAGTCATCTTCTCACTAATTGTGTTGTTCTTTGCCCAAGGAGACCTCGCTAACGTTTTGTTTGCAAGTGCTGTGTTGTGGAATTAGGGCTTATCTCCCTGTGCTATCTGAGAAGGTGGTTTGTTATGCAGTATTTTCTGAGATGAAACAAATTGCAGGAAATCGAGCTTGGATGGATGGGAACTCTGGCTGACACTGGGTGGCACTGAGTCCGTACTGAATCCCTCAGGTTTTAATTAAGGGGCCTTTTTGCTTCTCGTTCAATTTCCCTGCTTTAAACCATATGGAATTAACTGTCCCTGGACGAGGGAGGGATGAGGTGCAGAAACTCCACCAGCTTTGTGCTTTCCTTGTCCTGCCAGAGCTGACTCCTGAAAGGGATCATGGCTCTTGCTGTCAGCAGTCCCCTTCTCCAGGCACTATGAAGTGCTGCACTGAGTCCTAGCCTTTAAGTCCTTAAAACAAGAAAATAATTAAAGAAAACCCCTGTGTCAACAACAAATAGAAGTACTATATTTTCTTAGGCAATTCATATCTGAAAAAGGAAACCTGCTCTTTGTTAGTCCTGAGCTGAAGACCATGGCAGAAAACCTGGTCCTGGCAGAACAAACCAGGGAGACTGAGCCTGTCCTGCCCACGTGCTCCTGCTGCCATAGTGCTTCACATACAGCCTCCAACAGCTTGGCACCACAGCAAGGACACGGTCACTAGCAGACAGATTGGAGTTGAAGGCCATCGAAGGGGAGAGGATGAGGGAGAACTGATTCGGGGTAAAGTAACATCTCTTTTAGCTTTATGCCCTCTCCTACATCATAAGAAATCTTCCTAATGCACCAGTTCTACAACCTTCCTTTTTATGCTGTTCTTACCAGCAACTCCACAGAAAACCCCCAACAAATACACACACTCACAGCTCCCATCAGTTTTGTTTGAGATGATGTTGTTAAAAGTGAGATCCCTTATTCCACAACCAAAAAGAGATTTGAGTTAAAGACAAATAACTTAAGCCATTTGGGAAACACATATGTGATTTACCATCTTGTTGATCTGACGGCTGCGCTGCTTGAAAAGACAGGATGGGGAGTTGTGAACTGCTCCTACCTCCCTCTTGCGACTCGCTACCTCCAGAGCCTGCTCACTTCAACACACTGAACACATAAAAGCCACAGACAACAACCTCAGCGACTGGAATGTCATATGCTGGGATGTAAGAACTGCGCAAAGCCTCCAAAGACGCCCTCTCTTCCATTGCATCCAACCATCCTGTGACACCTCTGCGCTGTGGGATGTGCACATTATGTCATCCCATGAAGTCTTTAGGTTTGTTTCCTTAAGCTACAATAAGACCCCTTTAGACTAGATCTGTGTGGCTGTCCTCTCTTAATGGAAAAAAAGCCCTACATTTCTTATATTACTGTTTTCCCCAGGTTCAAATATAATTTGTTCTGCTCTGTAATGCAAAATTTCACCTATTTGAACTTGCCTGATTGCTTATCCAATTACATAATTGTCTCAACTACAGAAAGATAAATAAACAGTTTCCAGAGATTTTTTTGCTATGTTTAAGTAGGTTTTGAAGCACTAGAATTTAACTGAGCTTTAAAAAAAACCCCTTATGCTTTGGAAGATGTTAACTTTGGCTCCTAAAAGGGATTAGCCGTAATACTAAACACATGCTATCATAACTCAGGAAAACAGAGACACACAGACTCTTTTTTTCAGTGATTTTGGACATTGTCTCCATGTGTAACTTTATACATAAATAAGAATTCTTTCTCTCTCACCCCACCCATGCATTTTTAATATTGTCTCTGGAAAGGGTTTCCTTAAACACTTTAAGGAAGCTGCTTCTTCTCCAAAGACTTTTTCCTGCCGCCCTCCTTAAATCAAGAACTTGGGTGGCCTCTTTTCTGATAAAGGGCGTCAGCCCTGTGAGCTTTGGGGTTTCAGCTCTTTCCCTGAGCATCTGTCCTGGCTTATGTCTGCACATGTGGTGAATGCAGCAGGTGCTCTAGAAAGACTACAGGAGAAAATGTTACGCCAGCAATGTTCCCGTAGCAATAACTGCAGTGAGCAGAAATTTAGAACTACCTTGGCAGCAACACTCATGAGCACTTTTGATCCAGAGACTGCTGCATTTTAAAAATTGCTGGTTTAGGAATGTTTTGGAGCCCAGATAGCTCTGACAATGCCCCAATAACCTCAGTGCAGCTGCTCCTCACTCTAGTAGGGCACGACTTGGACAGCGGGTCACTGTCCCTCTCAATTGCACTGACCTATCCTTGATTCAAAAAGGTCTGAGAGGAGAGAGGATTTAGCAGATAGGATAGGTGGGGGTCTGGAGGACATGATGTACAGGGAGGGACTGAGGGAACTGGGCTTGTTCAGCCTTAAAAAGAGAAGGCTGAGAGTGATTTTACTGCTGTCTTCAACTACCTTATGGGAGGGTATTGGAAGATGCAGCCAGACTCTTCTTGGAGGTGCACAGCAATGGGACAAAAAACAATGGACACAAGTAGACGAGTGAGAAGCTCTCCTACTAAGGAAAAAAATATTTACTACGAGGACTGGCAAGCACTGGGCAAGCAGGCTGCCCAGAGGATGGGAAATCTCCATCCTGGAAGACAGTAAAAACCTAGATGAGGCCCAGAGCAACCCATGTAGTTGGCCCTGCTTTGAGTGAAGAGCTGGATTAGGTGACAGCTAGAAGTCCCTTCCAACCTGAATTTTTCAATGTTTCTATGATTCTCATGTATTGTTCCTTTTCGGTTTCTTCTGTGCTAGTGGCTTTGTGTGGCTGTGCCTAGTCGTTTGCTCTGAAACCTCCATGAGAAACAATTTTGTCTGGCCCAGATTTGAGGATCTACTGAATGATGATTTTGGGATCCAGGAAAAGTGGTCATTCTTTCACCTTCACAAATGCCTCATTTATAAATCATGGCTTGCTTGTTTCATTGACCTTCCAATCTCTAAGAGCTTCTGGTTTGATACTGCAGCAGCAAAAAAAATTTCTTAGGTGAGTGTTACACAGGTTGGTAAGAGGAAAGGAGACAGTGTCACACACTAGTAGAAGATGCCTGGAGCAGCTTCATTAATTATGCCTTCATACAGGGACTTCTTTCTACAATAGTATAGTTCTTCCTTTTGATTACTCCAGCACACTGCCAAATGTGAAGATAGGGATCCTGAATCATCTCTCTTGACTTAGTGAAACCAGTGGTCTAGTCCAGCAGAATATCAAAAGCACTGAAAGGTAGACCTGAGGAGGAGCCTGGTCTCACAGAAGTTAGAGCAAAGAAGAGAATAAAATGGTCTGCCAATGTTGCATCCAGTCAAGCGAGGAATACCAGATCCTTCCCAAAAAGAAACCACACAAGATTCACTCACCTTTTCTGCTTTCATTGGTATGAAATAGGCAAATGTTCCTATACCTTTTTCTACATAAACATTTCCAATAAAGTCAATATGATGGTATAGGAGCATGAAGTAGTCTCATGCTTGCCAAGTACTTTGATATCCTTGAAAAACAAGTCTGTAGAGGTTTTAGCCATTATTAATTAACATGATTATTGATTCTTGTAAAATACTGCCTGCTTGGAATACTGTAATGTCACTCTTTAAGTGGTACAGTATTGCAACATGTACTTGCAATATAAACCAGAACATCGTCTGTATTTTTCAGTCCAGGCACGTATGCACACATACAGACACAAACATATACAGAGCAAGGGCTGCATATGGTCCAGCCATCTGTCCTTCCTACCCTAACTTCCAGGGAACAAAGGTGATATTCAGGAACTTCAACTGGTTCTACTGGGCATTTAACATTTCAATAACCAACAAAGGAACTGATTGGCCAAAAAGACAAGTCAGCAGTAGTGTCTTTGCTCAATCCAACGACTAACAACTCCTCCTAGTGCTCATACAGTGCTTTATGAATAAATTATATAATTCCCTATTAAGATTGCACAACACAATTTGGTTTGGGATGTCGACCTGTGGTTTGTGTTGGCTGCATTCAGCCAACACGTTTCAGCATTCCTGCAGCACTACGAGCTCTGGAGCTGATGGAAGCATCTCATTATCACAGCAATGTGCGCCCATAGCTCACAGAGAAATCCACCATCAGCGCTGGGTCCTTGGGCTCCTTATACAAGGCGTAGGCCTTCAACGTGTAATCCAGGATCACCAGGTGGGGGAAGAGCAGAAAGAACTGTATGAGCCTCACCCACATGCAGTGATGAGGCTCCTTCCTAGAGCTGCCAACCTGGGTCCCCATCCACATGGGATCCATATTCTGCACCCCACCAAGAGAGGGACCTCAGCACTTTCTTTCATAGGAATAAAATCCACTCTTTTCTTTCAAAATGTGGGAGACAGCATCATACTGAGGAAGGTGGTGTATGCACACTCTTCCATGAGGGGCATTCAGAGCATTTAAGACATGGGGCACCCAGTATCAGTCTCCAACTAGTGGTTGGGACAATCACTTAGACTTTCAACCTGACATTCAACCTCTGTTCCTGGGACTATCCGTGCACTACATGTGAAAATCACCTGCATGAGTAGATCCAGAAAGTAAGTTTATACTTCAGGATTCCTGACCCTCAGGAGATTACATTAATATTAACATTTGTATTTGCTCTCTTTCTGACAAAATGTATCATGAATACCTTTCAAGTGGAAGCTGGGAGAGGCCCTCTCTTTGAGACTCGGGGGGTAGAGTGGTGTCCTAGGAAGTGGGAATGTGCATCCCTGTAGGCATAGGTCAGTAATGAACCTGGCTTTCCTACAATCTCAGCGAGTGCTTTGCTGATGGGGTCTTCCCTTCTAGGGAGACAATGGTCGGTTTGCTATTTTCTGGCAGGCGCAGCTGTCTGCACTTGGTGGGAGCCCCTTTCTGTTGGAGTCTCCTCAGAATACTGTGATAGCCTCCTGTATCAACCTGATGAGATGTACATGGACAAGTGCCTTGTTTGTAGATCTGCAGGCCCAGAGCACGATGGTCAAAAGTCAGAGGAACTTTAATGTCAGGAAATGAAGGACCTTAGATGTTTAGATACTCTAGACCTTGGTGTCTACTGAGGGAGGATTTTCAGAGCCACAGTTACCCATTTAAATGCCTAATCAGTACCCTATCGGCTGACTAACACCCACATCCAATGAGGATTTTAGGCACCTAATCCTTATGTAGGCTCCACAGTTTCACTCATGTACTTGGCCCAATATGTTGAGTGTGTGATGGACGCCAGCATCTGCTCCATCTCCCAGGTGGTACCCAATACACAGAGGCCAAGGACTGGCCACACTGCTCAGCTTGAGCACTAGATTTTTGGCTGCTTCCAAGCTAGAAGATAAAATGGTGCACACGGTGTTTCCTGGTCATGGCGTGGCACAGTTTGTGTCGATACAGCTCACCTCTGTTACTGCCCAGGACGTGGTGGCTATGACCAAGAGGCCTGCAGGAGCAACGTTGACCCCGCTAACTCTGAATGCAGGGAGAAAACCATGCCATGGTGACCATCAGCAGCTTAGTGATGAGGATGATCATGTGCAGTGCTCAGACCCAGGTCTTGCCCTATTTACTCACAGAGAATGAACTTGTAGCTCAGACTATGGAGGCCCATTCTTCTATTTACAGAGGTTCTGGGTTTACTTCGCAGTGTACCAGCATCCCTTGGGAGATGTTCTCTTTCTGCTACACTTCCTCCCAGATAAGGATTGACAGATTTTTAAAATTTCTTTTTAGTATTTACACCTGATGGTGAGTAACAGGTATACCAATGCTGGCGCAGCTATGAGCACAGACTATCACCCACACGAATGTAATCAGTGTATCAGGTTATAAAGTCTTTGATGACAGACAGTATCTTTCTTGTGGATAGAAAGCTACCTTCTAGCCAAACCAGTCTGAACCCTCACCAACTAAGTACCATCTTTCTGATCTCTCTATCCCTGTCTCTTAAGTTAGGAGCTGCTAGGGAATTTATTCATACTTGTGCTTCTACCTCCATTGCCAAAAAGTGGGTGGTTTGAACAAATCCTTGCTACTTGAAATCCTGCTGAGGTGCATCTCAGAGAGGAAAAACCAGATGAATCCAACAGATAATGTCATGGCTGGAAGTGAAGAGAATCAACATTCCTCCAAAATTTTGGATGGGAAATACAACTACTGATTGTAATATGAAGATGAGAAACTCTAAGAAATATCTAACACCTTCAGCTCGTGCAGGTATTTCAACGTCAGCACATAGCATGACATATTCCATGCATATGGTGGCATATGTATATACATAATATGCACTAGGGATGCACCATATGAGTTACATCCAAGCATTTCATTCATAAAATCAAGACCACTCATTTTCTCACAGTTTTGCAGGCAGAGAGCAGCTCTCCTGGCATTCCTCTCTGCCCAGCTCTAGCCCATTTCACCTCTGGGAGTCCTGGAAGCAAAACTTTTGGGCCCTGATCCATTGTGATTGCTTGGTGGAGGGTCTGCATCTCCAGAGAAGTTACCCACGCAGAAGTCTGCCCACGTGGAGCTCACGGGGCATCAGGGCCTTGGTCAACACATCTCTGGAGCACACGTCAGCTGGGAAAGGCCAAGTCTGAAAATCACTAGAACTGTTTCATAAATAACATGGAGGATAATTAATGACCCCATTATAAAGACACAGCTACGGAAACAATTGCAAATTGATTTTGGCAGGCTTTTTTGGCAGAGTTGATCTGAAATAGCAGAGAGGGTCTCACGGGATGTGGATCTGTTTGCTGCACACAACATTTGCCCATTGACTGCTGGGGAAGCCGAGGGTACAGAGGTACAGAGCACCAGATCACTACTGACCCACAAAGATAGGTGGCTTGGGACCAACCTGCTATTTAGTCTTCATCCTCCAAAGGGATTAAACTTTTTGACATCCTATGCAGAGCATGAGCCTCAAAACTTCACTTACCCTTTCCATGGGCAAAACCTGGACTCTGACCTACAAATGAGCAAGTGTGCAGACTTCTGCTAACGTGCTGCGGGGATCTGGACTGTGCGCACCTCAGTAATGGCACAGTTCTTGGACTTGGACTTTCCGAACAAGTGAAAAACGGCATACTGTTCATAAACGTTTTCAAGACTGGAGGAAGAAAGGAATGATAATCATTTGGGTATTTACACTCAGGGCTTCAGCAATTGTGTTAAGATCTTTGAAATCTGAATGTCTGCTCTCCTTTCCCTCCCTTTTCTCATTGTCATATTTTTGCCTTTTTCTTGCGTGTGCTTTTTTAAGAAGGTAAATTAAAATGGAAAGCAACAGAGCAATGAACAGAGCACTGGAAATACTGTTACAGCCCATCAGATATGGATCATACTGTTCAAATCTGTGATTATGCCACTAACTGATTTAATTCCCCAGAAGACAACAAACAAGGACAAAAATAATCCCCAACATCAGACCATTGAAATATTTCTTTCTGGGAAGCTGGGCTATCCCATAGAGATGAACAAGTATTCCTTTGACATCTGCCAAGCACTCACTTGCTCTTCCTTAAAATCACTCCTCCTGCGGTCCCTTCAGCCCCAGACTCATGCCAAATTTCCTTCCCATGCCTCTCAAGTTAAGTTTCGTGACTTGTTTGATAGGCTCACTGACTGCTTTTCCCTGTGTAATCCAAGGATAACATTTTTAAGTGCCTTGTCATTTCAGGTGCCTCTTGGATTTTTTAGGAGTTCAAATGAAGACCCATTAAAAAATTCAGATCCTTCAGTCTTTCCATGCTCAGAAGCCTTGGCCTTCCTATGCAGTTTGCACTGCATTGTAGGTCCTAAGAGATTTGCCATCTCATTAAAAAATAACCAAAACAAAAAAAAAGAAAATGAGAAAGGAAAATGATGCTTATGTGTCTATGCAAGGAAATGACACACATCCATCTCCTTTCTCAAACAGTTTCAGAGTGGTTGGTTGAGTCACAGCTGCCCAAAGATGGCTATGAGTAGTGAGCTCCAGACTTGCTCACCCAGGACACCAGAGAGATGCTGTCCTTTGTCACAACTAACAGGCAGAGCTGAACCAACAATCAATGGCAATTTGACCACACAAAGTTACACATCTGTCTGTCACTTTGTTCTGCATAAGCCCACTTTTAATTAACCGTACACAAAAGCCACGGCAGCCATAGCAACACTTTTTCAACCAAACTGCTCCTCAGCGTAGTTTTTATACATTGATGTAACCCCTTCTCAGGCAAATGTAGGGGTATGTATGTCTCTATAGTTAGTATCTAAATAGGCATATATACAGATTTAATATATGTCCCTGTATGTATAGGTGTGTATATCTATCTGTACATATACTTAGTGCAGAATAATCATGATGCCCTATAAGGCACAGAGTTGGGTGAAGATGCTCGAAGATTCAAAGTACTGCTCATCACCTTGTGAGGGGAGTCCCTACCTAAAGAAGGTCAGATCACCCCATGTGCCAGTTTAGCCACCAGCCTGGCAGCAGGCTAACCAGGCAGAAAAATATGGTATCATTTTTTTCTGTGTTAGAAAGCTGATCTGGCTGATGGGAAAGCCCAGCGAGTACAAGAGCTAGCTGGAGGGAGCAGACAGACTGGAGGAAGGGACATTGCTCTTTCAGCATCTTTTCATGAGATCAGTTCAGAGGATCCACAGCCCCAGCTGTTCTCCTGGGAAAGCCTTTTTCTCTCTCCCATGACTGTGGAAAGAGCCTAGGGAAACAAGTCTTACTTGTCTTAGCCTTACTAAATATCCCTCATAGTGCTTACACTAGGATTTACAACAGCTTAACTAAATAGATCGCAGAACTGATTAAAGTAAGTCCATGGAATTCAAGACACATGAATTTCCACAGTTTAACCACATCAGTTAGTTTTAATTTCTTGTCTTTTCTTGTCCCCTTTTGCAACATGTCTAAAGCAGCATCGCATGGCCCTGCAGATTAAGGGTTCTTCGAGCTGTTTCTTTTATTTGAAGACAACTTGTAATGGGAGAGTTTCAGTGGGGAGTAGTGGAACAGCTCAGAAAGAATATTAATATACTTCAAAGTGTTGTTATGTAGCTATGACAGCTAGAACAGCTTGGACATTTCACCCTATGCCTCTCGCAAGTCAGAAGATAAGAACACAATCCCCCTAAGGCAAAATATTGTCATATTTCTAACTTAACACTCTGTATCCATGAAAAATGCCTTTCAAAATTACTCAAATAATGGGAAAATAAACATTAAGTGTTCTTCAAACATGTGTTTTCCTTAAGATTACTATTTTGCCACTTTATACATACACTGTGAATCATTGAGTCTGATTATTTAAACTGCTGCGTATACACCTACTCTTTTAGCACTATGAATCCACCTCAGAAATGTAAAATTCTGGATGAATTCATTCAAAAGCTCAGCTTGCAAGTCTATAAAATGACCTGATTCATTTTTATATTACAGCAAAAATGTTGTCATTAATTGGGGAAAACTGCTGGATCAATTGGAACAATCAAAGCTTGGTGTGAATTTGTCATATCATACAATTATTTCATATATGATGTTAGGGTAAATTGCTGGTTTAGAAGAGAGAAGAAACTTTTAGTATGGACTTTGCAAATCTGTTTCCTGAGCTTAGTTATTACAAAATTCTGATAAAGTTGGTAGAAAATCTGGGCAAATGAAGGAATAGTTGTTAATGAAACACACAGACAGGCTTATTCCTCTGCACCAGCAGCTGAGACCTTAGGGAAGAGCTCTGTAGGCACAAACCATATTTGTTATGAACGCAGCCCTTGCGACTGGGATGGGCAGGTCAACCTTGGCAACTCACAGTTATGGGAAAGGTGTGGATAAACATCAAAGGCTATTAAGGTGCCACAACCCTGGTAACAGTCTCTCGTGTGCTTTCCATCTGCTTCACCCAAGGGAAAAAAAACACTTGTTAACTCCGTAGGAAATGCATATGGGGCCAGCTCCCAGGGCTCAGCTGAAGGGAGGTAGCTCCTTCAGCCATGACAGTCCCCTTGCTCATGGAAGAGCTCCAAGAAAACACATGCTTTGCATTGATGGCTGAAACTGCTTTAAATTACAATGGCAGTGGCCAGTTACACTTTATGCGGTTTTATTCATAGTGGTTCTAGAGTATACAACAGCTGGGAAAGTAACTGCCCTTTCACAAAGAAAATTTAGGAAAATTGTATCCCCAGGTGCGTCTCCTCATACAAGATGTATGATCCAGTCAGACAGGGACTTCAGAGCATAGCCAGCAAACTGACATCTAGAAAGCACTGTTGTAAAATCATAGACTCCAGATTTTATTGAAAAAGTCTCTTCGGTTCCTGGGGAAAGCATAAAGACAGAAAGGGGTATGGTGCTAGAACCAGTCTGCACTCCTGCACACACATCATTTCTGCTAGCTGTAATTGATTCAATACTCTATCCATGCTATAGATCAGACATTTGAAATCAGTAATTTGGTCTGTTTCATTGAATGTTGAAATCTTTGCAGTAAATGAAGCCAAATTAGCTAAGACTCTGCAGATTTTTTGGAGGTGTAGCAAAAGAAAAGGATAAAAATAACAGCAAATCCATGATGGAACAGACAACTCTCTTACAAAGAGTGCTATGAATTGCAGACTGCTGGCGTGGCTGTCTGGGGAATGAGGTGCAAATCACCCCTTTAGTCCCTTGGTTGAACCACCAGCTCATGGATAGTTAAGCTTGAGAAGGGGTGGTGGGTAATCACATTTTTACTCTCAAGCCCATAGGTTAGAAAGGGAAGAACCTTTAGCAGCCCACCCGCAGTGTACCAACATGTGGTTGAGGCACATGGTGTCCTTGCACAGAGCTAGATGAAACCTGGGCAGCAGATTGCAGCTCTCTGCACAAGGGGTGATCAACCAGCAGCCACGTGCTGCTTCCAAGCAGATGAAGCACAGATCCTCTCCAGACCTCATGTTCTGCTGGGTTAGCCAAAGCCCCAGCTTGGGGGGCAAATAAAATATACATGCTCAAATTGAAGTAGCCAGGCTGCCCAGGTACCAACCCAAGCCTTGTTCAGTCTATCAGTAGGATGGAGGGATGGCTGCTGGAGTTCCCCCAGCTCTTTGGATGCCTGTGACATGACTGGCAAATTTTGGCATGTGGCTCACGGGACAAGATGGTTAGCCTCTCTCGCCTGCACTGCCAGCTGAGCACAGATCTGAGCCTGCACTTCTGATCACACCTGACCGCTACCAAGAGTGGACAACATGAATGTCATCTTCATCAGCAAATGTCCTGAGACTTACAGGGTGGACAGTAGGAGCCCAACCAACCATGTGGGTGTAGAGCATGGTGTCAGGAGGGCCTGTTCCTCATCCCTGCTGCAAGAGAAGCAGCAGTCAGCCTTACCACCTGCTTCCATGGCCATGGGACAAAGCGTTCACAGCAAAGCCGCAGTGCAGCCCAAGAGCTGCCGGAGCATAGCACTGGCTCAGCCGCTGCGGGTCAGAGAGCTCCCACTGCAATGGCTCTCTAGCTAAGCTGACATTTCCCTTGCCAGCACTGTGTCTGAAGATTGTTTTCAACCTGTGGAATGACCTTGGCTGCTTTTTCCTATATTACAGGCTTGGCTTTGCTGCTTTTCTCTTCCCACTTCACTAACGGCCCTTCAAATACTCAGCAGTCCTGCAATGAGATTTTCTAGACATACTTTGCCCCATTGGGGGACTATGGAAAACAGGTTACTGTAACACACACAAAATACACCAGCAGCCTCAACTGAGAGCCTAGGAAAACTACATTGCTGTCCTCCGCGAGGCTTCTGCCTGGAAAACAGCGGCTTGAACCTGACTGTGGCTCAGAAGGACCCATTGCAGCAAACGCTGTCGTGATGTTATGATCCAGGTGCGCTGGCTGCGTGCATTTCCCATCTGATGTCATTGACTTCTGAGCCTCCATTGGGGATTCTCTGCAACAAGTGCTTTGCGCTGTTACAGTCCTTCATGAAGATGTTGTCAAATGCATTCATGGCCCTTACTTAGTGGAGCTTGCATTAACTGGAACTAAATTTAGCCCAGTACTTCTATGTTGAAAGGAGCTGTATAGAAATGCAAAATTAATATATTAAAAATTAAACAAGGCAAAGATCTAAAATACTAAAGTTACCCCACTATATTCAGTTCAGTCCTCTCTGTATTCAGAATATTTTTGCCAACCAGCCTTTCCATATAAATTGATTTAACTATAGAAACCTTGGTGGCATTATTTCAAGAGAGGGCCCAATCTTTTTTCCAATTATATCTAACGAACCGATCTCACTGACTGAGGGAGAACAACATCCAGGTGTTAGCTATAAACTAAAAAATCTGAAGTTTTCAAGTCACCTTATTCTGCAAGGTTCTACTCCTAAACAGCATATAAAGTATGAGTAGCTTATAAGTAGAGAGCAACTGGTGAATAGACAGGCAGGCTAGTATGTGGTTAAGTATTTTATAAAATTTAATAGCTCAGTAAATTTACTTTTAAAGAGGGTTTTAGTTAACAAAATGCCTTTCCTTGACATATCCATATAACTCATGTTTTTCCCTGACACATTCATACCCATATAAATCATGTCTGTATTCAAGCTAATAATAAATTAGTGCTCTTTTATAAAATATTCAAAAATGGAAAATTAATATAAACTGTGACCAAACTTCTCAACAAGAGCTTTTTCAAAAAATAAACTATTGGTGTGTCTATGCATCTAAAGTTTATATTTTGCTGTATTATTAATTTACAGG
This sequence comes from Fregata magnificens, assembly GCA_013389945.1. NCBI lineage: Eukaryota > Metazoa > Chordata > Aves > Suliformes > Fregatidae > Fregata > Fregata magnificens. The sequence goes on along the minus strand of WAAD01025773.1, from coordinate 47,244 downwards.
AACTGCATGCTTTGACGTTGTCTGAATTGAACAGCCTTTTACTGCAACTGTTTCCTTTAATGTAAAATGTGTGTGGCATAATTCTCATCCTAATTGCAACCTTATGATAATATTCTGCAGAGTCCTGCTAACCTCATTTACACTAGTGTAAGAAGCCTAGGCCAGCTGCTAATAGATGCATGCTACGCTTTTTCTGGTTTTTTTTACCATAAATAGAAATGAACACAATCTAAACCTTAAAATGTAAGTCCTTGGGCATTTGGGGAGAGTTTGGATCTAGACCTAAACTTTGAATTTCCAGGCCAGAGCCGGTTGCTGCAGCAGATGTTCTCTGCTTTTACAGCTGATTTGTTTTGCTATCAGAAATGTGACCTCAGCAATGGAGCAATATAAACCATTAAATAAAACACATGCTGCCCTCTTCCAGCTTTAGTTGCGATAGAGTCGTTAGCACAGGAGGAATTGGTTGTGTACTCTCGCCTGCCCTCTTTTGATCTTTTCTGTGAATTGTCTGGCCTTATGTTTATGGTGTTGCACACACAGCGCTGGAAAGCAGCCTCCTTTCCCCATCCAGCTCCTGACTGTTAGCTCTAACCTTGTGGGTTTAAACAGTTTTCTCTTTTCAAAAACGGCTACGTTGTGATCCATTTAGCTGTATTTAGTTTACCACTTGCAAAACAGACAAAATGAGGTTAAAGCCTGCCTTCTTATTAACTGCACGCTGCAAAGAGCGTCTGGAAATATGGCTCAAGGAGATGGTTGAATAAGGCTTAAATGCGGTCCGTATGCCATATGCACACTTCTAAAACATTTGTTGGAGTGTGGTAGACACTGTCTGTTCAGTTGAGATGGGAAGGGAGAGACAAGCTGAGAGCACACGTAGGATGTTCGCAGCAAAGGTGGGAGAGAAGGGCTTGTTCCCGCAGACCCTCCAGCTGACAGCCTGCCCTGCCGCTCCGGGCTCACCCCCAGCCCAATGCGATTGAGTTACTGCAGCTTCACAAGCTGCCAGCTGTCCCCCACGCTGCCGTAACGCCTTGGACACGTATTCTCGGCTCACCCGGCTATGAGATGCACGTGTCCTATCTTAAAGCTGAGTGAAAGGTCCGAGATAGCACGTTCCCACCTCCCAGGGGTAAGAGCAGGCACAGCAAGGGTTTGAAAGTTCAGCTGGCAGTTTACTTCAGCTTCAGAAATCGTCACCTATTTTATTTTAATGCTAAGTCCTTGCCTGTTGTCTGTACCACAGTCATACTGCTTTACCAGAGTGGTGGCACCATCTGGCAGGAAAGGCAGATGACTGCCTTACACACGTATGCAAAACTCACACAAATTCTGCCTTTTTGCCATTTAATTCCATGTTTTTATTTTCTTGCAAGGATGGCATGTATTTTTCATTCATACTGCAGCGCTACACTTTAAGCAATAAAATGACATATTTACTGATAATTCATTTCATTTCACACCGTTTGGGACATGGAAACATCCACCAGGAACTTGGTGTCTTCTTTTGGGGGCAGATAACTTAAACTATCTTTAATTCTGTTTCCCACTGTGCAAGGTGGAGTGGTGATGTTTCCCCCTGTGCAAAGTGCAGTGGTGACTGCTACTCCATCTACCTTGGAGCCCTTGTGAAGCTCACTTGGAGAATGAAGAAGCAAGATCCTTGTAACTAAGGAGCTACAAAGATGCTAATTATTATGATTCAGTGTTCTTTCAAATGCTGCTTGAAGTGGGGACTCGAGTTTTTAAAAATGTTTTTATGCTAACGCTTTATTTGATTTTTTTTCCTAGAGATTTGTTAAGTGTCAAGTGCTATGACTTAAAAGTTGAAGCACAACACTTCTAATGGAGTGTCTGACCTTTCAACAACCTCACTGAACAGCACCGACGAAATTTCCAGGCAAGCTAATTAATACACTGGTACAGCAGCAGTCGGGTGTACCCCTAGCAGCTTAACTCTCAGCCAAGAGGATGAAATCCTCCTACCCTCCTCACACCCACATCTCACTAACAATAACGGATTTGGGACCTAATCAGGCATTAAAACAGAGGATTAGTGAGCTGCAAACTGCAGCGATCGTGACTCAGTTTACAGTGCATGCAGGGGACTGGCAAAAATTAGAAGGCATGCTTTCAGTAAATTAATGTCTACATATCTGAAAAACCCACGTGGGCAGCAGAGACTGTTGGACTTATACTCAATATACGTATATGATGATTTTGAATGATCAGCAGAAAAAGCAACACAGAACAGTACCTTAATGGGAAATGATAATAGAGCAAGGAGCGGGTATAGGTAGGTGACTGAAGCACCAAATACGATTCCACTGTGGTACCGCACACTACTACCATACATTTAAACAACCGCCTTTTTGAAGATATGGGATATGTAGCGTCCTTCTACAAGTTCTAGCAGGTCCAGGGACTGTAGGGCCCACTTTCACCTGTGTTCAGAAGGGGTACCATAAGGAGAAGATACGCTCCTAGTTTTTCCGCTTTGACCACACTCAGGGCAAGGAGAGATTTGAGTAGGAGAAGAAAACAGCAGTAAGAGAAGCAGGAGTTGGAGGCTTCAGAGCTCCAGAGATGTGTAATTGTCTTCCTTGGCCAGGTGGATCATGAGAAGAGAGATCTTTAGATGGCCGCTGGCTATGCCTACGGTAGCAAGTAATTTGTTTCAATAAGACTGTCTCTCGGAGGACTGGACTCACACATCAGTCACTGGAAGGTGCTAAACTCCCTCCTCCTCCGGCTCCTGCTGCAGGCCTGCCTGCAGGATGTGTGTTCGGAGAGCAGTTTGGTGGCTCTGGAGGGAGACACTGTTGTGGGGCCTTGCCACCTCTCCAGAGCCTTTTGGTTTCTGAGTAGCCAGTCTGGCATCTGGAATAGCTGTCAGCCCTGCTGAATGAATGACAGAGCCGTTCTACCATATTTGTTATACACATGCATTACAATGTTTGTTGCATGGCTGCGAGGTAAAGTCATCCATACTGGGCCAGGACTGTGCAGGCAGTTTCCAATCATTGCTAACAGTTTCACGTAGCTGCTGTGTGAATGATTTCTCCTGCAGCTCATAGCCCCTGCGGAACTGCTTTTAAAGGTGTGCCAGCTCTCCTGGGCAGCCTGGTGATATTCATCACTTCCCTGCAGATCTGAGCCCAAAGCTGTAATTCCATCAGAAGTTTTGTGCTCCCTGCCAAGCAACATGCATAGAAAAGCAGTACACTTACTGTGTTGGAAACAGGAGTATGCCTATGGGGGTGCTGATGCCAGCTATGGGGAGGAGGAGGTAAAAAATATATCTTACAGTATGACCTCGAAGAGGTCTTCTGTGGGATCCAAGAACAGAATCCCTGCAGCCATGTCAAAGCACGGTCATTTCTCCAGGTTCTCCACCATGGTGACAGCGTCCAACTGAGCAGCTGCTGCCACGCTGTGCTCGCATAGCAGGTGCATGTCTGCCAGGCTCTCAGTGAAGTGTAGTGGCACTTCAAAAGGATCACCTTTATTCTCCTGAAATCCGTGGACTATTGCTTGCCAGTGCTCTCATAGCGGGAGCAGTCATGAGGTTAGCAACCTCCTGCTTCTGCCACCAAATTATTCTGCTACCCAGGAGACCTCGTCCCTCTCATGTCCCTCTCATGGAGTAACAAGCACTACCACTTCCATAAGGGGCCCAAGTCACAACTCTCTGAGTTTTCAGGAGGCTAAAGGAAGAAGAGAGAACAGTTGGCAAATGGATAGTAAGAAAAAGATCTGATAAAAGAAATGAGGGGTTCGGCAAGTGGGATTGACAACAGAAGGGAAAGCAGCTGAAGACAGGAAAGGATTTCAAACTAGAAGTGTCAGTGGATGATGGAGCGGTGGCAAAGAGTTGAAGGCTGGCAGATGCTGGCAAATATGAAGGTGCCTGTGGCACTTGGCCCTTTACATGTAGCACAAGAACCACTTCAGGATCTTGTGGGAGCTCTGAATAGTTTGAGTCTTCTTTTGGCACATGTGCTAGGTAACATGCTGGAGGATCTTAAAGTAGTGCAGCCCACATATGGGTTTGGAAGGCAATGTTTCCATGAACTACCGGCGTGGAGAGGCATTTCACTGCCTTTCCCCAGAAGACACCTAGTTTGTGCTCCTCAGAATCACTCTGAGAACCAGATTAGCCACAGAAGCAAATGTGAGCGTTGCTTCAAAACCATGCTACTGGGCTAGACAAAAGCGCTAAAGGCAGCCACTGAACCCAGAGCACGTATATCTCTTGCACATCTAGCTTTTTTGAGAGATGGATTACAGCTCCCTTATGTTCCACACCTGAGAGGAGAGGGACCTAAAGTATATCTTATGTCTCCTGGCAAAGGATGTTGCCTTTTTTATGGGTAAGTCTTTCTACACTGACAACCCATCAGTGTAGGGGTCCTGGGAAATGGCTTTTCTGTGGTCAGCACATAAAGCAGGTGGTCCAATACGTTTTTAATGTAGAGGGGATGAATTACTTCCCCTGCTCAAGAGGATGAACAGTGTTGTGCGCACGCAAGAGAGACAAGGGAGAGCTGCCATCTGCTGTTGGAAAGATTCTGGTTCATCTTTTAGCCCAGACACTAACTGCTGCAGGTGACTCATTAATGCCAGTGACTCCCATCCCACTGTTTTAGCACACAGAGCAGTATTTCACAAGGGGCACTGGGCAGAAGTAAAGTTTGCCCTGAAGTGCTGCTGTTCTCATTTCTAACTCAGGAAAAAGACAAAGGATTTTACTGACATTTTGAAACTTCCACGCTGAGACATCAACAGCGATACAAAGCTGGAAGGTATGGCAAAAACGCCGTGCCGTCCCAGGAGGGAGTTAATGGAATTATGAATCACATTTTTAAATTTAAGCCATAGCTAGTCAACTAAATCAACGTTTAGACCTGATATCTGCAATGTTTTCAAAAAGCTGAGCACTCCCTATTACTATCGAAATGAAAGAACTGCTGATGTCCTGCACTTCTAAAATCGGGACACTTATGATGATAAAAAAACTTTTAATCATCTACTGAAAAGGCAGCTCATTTAATGAAAAGTCATTTTGAGGCAATCAAAATTATTTATCAACTTCTGAAAACATGTTTACTCTTACTTTCTAAAAGACATTTTAAGCCAGTTTAGCTAAATGTAACATTCTTTTTTACAAGAAAAGACATTCAAATATTTAATACGAATTAAAGAAAAAAAATTTCAGTCATTTAAATAGCAAGTTAATCTTGTTTAATACTTCAATTAAAAAAAAAAAAAACCACTGAAAATTCTGCACACAAAGGTACTGCTTGTTCATATTTTTTTCCAAGAGAGAAAACGAATGGGGAAAAAAGCCATCCATATCATCCTAGTCACTTACGGGGGAACCACACAATTCAATAATTCAGGACCAGATCTTTCACAAATGAATAAAAACTCGTATTGCAGCAGTGTGGTGCTGATTTGCTCTGAAAGTAAATACTTTTCAGTTATTCTGTTGAGCTTTTTCATTGCAAATTGGTATTTTTCCAAAGGCCAAAATGACAAAAAGAATAATTCTAGAGTAGGTGTACTAAACTCAAATAATTTTCCAGTGGGAATGGTGGCAGGAGCAGCAATAGCAGCTGCAGATGAGTGTTCAGTCAATTCAGTTGTTTGTGTTTGTGAGTTTTTCAGTAGTGATATTCTGCTTTTGTAGATGTATACATTTAAGTGTCTAAATATAAGGTCATAGTCTACGTTTGAAGCTTTTGGCAAATTGACCCTGTAAATGAAGACTGGATTATTTTTAAAAAAAAAAAAAAGTGATAGTTCACAGAGAAATTATTGATTCAATGCAGGAATTATGGAGTAAATGCCAAGGCCTGGTATATGTCAGACAAAATCATAAGACTTATCCCCCAAACAGATAACATTATTTTTGTCCCTAATATCCTTCAGAGGGGAAATTCTTAATCCAGCTGTGACAATGCTTTTAACTTAAACTAGTCAGTCTATGAGAGGGTCTAATTTAAAACACAAATTAGGGATCTCAGCAGCAGCTGTCACACTCTCACTCAGCTGGGCTGAGTCAAGAGAAGTGAATTCAGAGGAGGGCAGGTGAAATCCACTTTGCAGGGCGGCCACACCTCATGCTGACTCGTTCTGATTTGAAAACCTGCCCAAAACGCACCAGTGCAGTTTTTTTGGGAGGTGATGCTGTGGGTTTTCAGCTGTCTTTGCCTGAGAGTGGAGGCAGAAGTAGGTACATCCAGCAGCCGGTTGCTTCCTCTGCAGGGACTCAGGGTTAGCAACTGGTTTTCCCAAAGTGGGTTATAAGGTGTGCTGGAGAGAGAAATAAACAACAACATTATGTGGCAAGTCGTTAATGAAGTTACTGATGTTACTCTGGGAAGAATGCACTACAGTTTTTTCTGTTCCTATACTGAGGTTTCTAAGGTCTGGGGCAGCTTTTGTGCTCACCAGCTCTCCCACCGCCCCACACAACTGCAAAGACAGCTTGAACTTGGCAAGGCAGAGGCAGGTTTGCAAAATCCATGCGCCCCTTCCCCTCCGGATGCAAAGCGTGGAACAGAGGGGAGTGTCTCAGCCTTTGCGCAGTCTGTTTGTAGCCTTTTCCTTTGAGAAGACAAAGGTGAAAATGTAGAGCCATGCAAAGCAGTCTCGGTAGCTGAAAAAAGCTCAGCTCCCTTCAAAACTGAAAAGTGAGCTGGAAAACCCCAGAGGTCCCTGCAGCGCAAACTTATTGCAGCATAGGATGATGATGCTAACCTAACAAGTGTCAGACGCTTTGGGGCTGAATCATGGTCTTGCTGAGCTGGTTGGATATCCTCAGAGCTGCAGGCTGCCACAGGATGGCCACGGAGGGTAAGAAACTGCTCCAAAGCAGAACGAAAACAAATTAAAAAAAAATCTTTCAGAGACTTGCCAATAAAGTTTCTTTGGCTCTGCATCTGGGCATCACTCCCAAATTCAGCCTCTTGCCCTCAGATAAAGCACTACAGCCTGGAATGGGAGTCAGATGCGTGGGAGGGGATTGCATGTATCTGTGCCTGGGCTGGAAAACATATGTACTGTAACGCCTAGAAAATGCTTTTTGGGCCTTGCTCCAGAAAACCGTTTTCCTTGCTTTTACAACTGTCCTCCGTCACTTTGGACTGCCCAGATGTTAAACCCAGCCCCAAGGAGAGGGAGACTGAGGAGTTTTCTTTGCACTCTTGCCTCTGCCACCCAGATGTGGGAGCAGCCAGCCTTGGGCACGCCGCCCGCAGCCCACTGCTCCTCAAGAGATGGGTGACAACAGACGGTCACCCCAGACCACGGGGTGACCGGTCCGCAGCGACCAGACCCACAGCTTCTGGCTTTTATCTGATACAATGAGCGGATCAAGTCCCAGCCTCAGCAGAGAGGGGGGACAACCAAATACCTCGTGGGGCAAAAGGAGGGAGAGAGGAAGAGGAGATCCCAAGAGGCTGTTGCTGGCCTATTCCAACCATTTTATCATGAGGTTATATTACTGGGTGAATTGGTTGCTACTTAAAATTTTTAAGTCCGTATCCTGGAATTTTGTAATTATGTGAGGATTTTAGCTAGTCTCAAATTGAAAGCAAACACAAACCACCACCATCAAGCCGTATGTCCTTAGCCTGCCAGACTGCAGAAAGAAGCTGGAAAAATGTGAATACTTTTTTTTTTTTTTACATCACGATTTTAAAATCAATCTCCTCCTGGAGGGCAGGAGTTGGCTTCTGGCTGGAAGACGGCAGAGCAGTTTTAACCCAAGGGAGACGCAGGTGCAGACAACCGCAGTGACGGAGGCCCAGGGGGAAGGCTGGAGAACCAGGGAAGCACTCGTCGAAAGAGAGAAGGGGGAGAGAACGGGGACTTCGCCAGGGCCAGGGCCAGAGCCACGCTCAGCTGGGAGAAGGCTCCTCTGCCCCTCGCTGCTGCCCTGGCGGGGCGGCGGCCTCAGAGGAGGCCCAGACGGGGCCTGACAGG